>JADBJO010002503.1:0-15000 GCA_016801955.1 Conus betulinus
TGTCGGTTTCTGGATGTTCTGAGGGTCTTTTCTCTCAAAACTTACAAACACAAAGGAGAGGCAGGGAAGAGGGTTGGGGTGGAGGCAAGTGTGTTGTTGTCGTCTTCACATCGATGAGTTCTTGTCTTTCCGCTCTTCCAGGTACGGAACAGGATTTCTGTGTCTTCACTCTTTTTGGTCTTGTTCTCTTCCAGTCTTAACACACACGGAACAGAGTTCATATGTCGTCCTCGCGAATCTGCATGGGTGTTCGGGCCCCGTGGTACGGGTCTCCGTATCGGAGCTCGCCCCTCGTTTATGTGAAATATGATTATCCTCATTGTCAATGGGATGCGGGTTTACAGCCGTTAAGATTTCCACTTGATCACAACCAAAATGCGCTCTCGGAAAGCAAATGACTGGGGGCAACAAATGCACTACTGTCAACGTTGTCACAAGGGTAAAGAATCAAATGGGGGAGCGCGCACAGATCACAAATGCTGAGTGACACGAGATAACCCAAGATAAACGTCGGTGAGTTGTGCACAGGCGAATAATCACGCTTTTTAATTTAACTTGGACTCCGATCCCCCACCCTCTCACTACAACAGACCCGCACAATTATCTGTATTCATACAGACACTGTCGAATCATCCATACACGACAAGCTCAAAATCGCATCCCCTGTTCTTAACAGAGTGATTCTTCTCTTAACAGGAAAGACATATGTTGCACGATTCTGTTTGCACGCTTGCGGATGGGTAAGGGGAGAGGGCGTAGGGTAATCGGGTAACTGAAAAAGACAAGGGAACAATGAAGACGTCCATTCACTTGCCAGACCTTCCTGTTGTGGGTTGACCGTGCATTTCTCCTGGCGGATCACAGTGCGAAACGCACGAGGCTGAAGCGTAGGCCACAATCTGTTGTGGGGTAAGAATCCACGTCCGAAAGACCGGATTTGTGCCAGCATATCCAGGTTGGGGGACGGACTGGCAACGTAGCTTATAGGTCGCACCCTCAATCGACCGAATCATTCCTCAGGCTCCACCGCACTTCCCGCCCTCGTCCACGGAAATGCTATCCTGTCCACCTCGCCCACAGTTCTTTATCTCGGCTGCACACGTCCAGAACCGATCCGGGTTGTCTGGCACTCCCTGTCTAGGCGCCAACATGCTAAACACGTTTTGTCTTCACCCTGCCACCACACGGGAGACATTCGTTCCTCGGTCGTCCGGCTTCTCTGAGCGATCTTCAACCGTTCCGACTGTCTTACGGCTATCCCCAGCCTAGGACAACGATTGCGACCGCAAACCGTGCTGCTATATCTCTCTGTAATGTTCTTTGAGCCTTAGGCAAGACCTGAAACAAAAAAAAAAGAGGGTGCGACTGCCATTACTGGTGAGGTGCCAAAAACAAACCACCGCATTCCTGTTTTCTCCGGGCACTCGTTAACCATTTCTCAAACAAGAGAGAAACCCGAATTTTAACGCGGGGTTGAACCAATGGATATGTGCACTGCCAATTCAAACTCATGTTCCATTCCCCCAAGCTACCCATTATACTAAACAGCCTGGACTTCTCTACCAGCCAGGACTGATGCTTCAAGTATTATGCTACCTACTCACATACGGACAAAGGTGCAAAGTTAATCAATAGGCAGAAGGCCTTCCATTCAGGCCTCCCAGAACAAGAACAGACTGAAGGGTCGCACTGTACCTGCCCTGCAGGCTGGCGGTCGCCTACCCGTGACGGTCAACTGACTGACACGATTGCCGTTCCTTTTAGCCCGCCGGGACAACCAGTTTAATAGCCAGTCTCATGGTGGACACTCTTCCTCTATCCAGGACCCGGAGGTCGGCAACTACTTGTCGTTATCCCTCGGGACATGTGAAACACTTCCCCGTAACTCCCTCCTTCAGTAAAACTACTCGGGTATTTCCCTCCCTGGTGATGCCTGAATTCGCTAACACTTGAAGAACCCAAGGAACTTGCTCTCAACAACAGCAAAAACTACCCTTAATTTGCCTAAATGCTCGAGAAACATTCGGCCGACTCATGACAGTGAATCAAGTCGTGTGTCATGCCTCCGTCGTGTGCGGGATGTTGTCATCTTCACTATCAATTGAATAGGAGCTGTTGTCGCGTTCCATTTAAAGGGAATACAAATAAGGGACTGTAGAGACTCGTCATCATGCATTCCATTGATGATCTGGGTTACAGGTTTCCCTCGCGGATTTTGAAGGAAATAACGGTTTTTCCCTCTTATTCTAGAGTTGACGTTGCGGGGGTAGTCTCTTTCATTTAATGAAACAGATGGATTTCATTGTCTTCATGATCAGATTAATTTTGTTCTTAGCGTAGTCAAGGACTTACAGGTTTTCGTTCATCTTTCCACGATCATTTTTGCCGATTGATCCTCCTCACAGTTAAAGAGAATATACGTTTATGCATGTCACGTTTTTCAGTACTTTTTTCTCTTTCAGTTAAAACGTAACAAGGTTTTTGGGAGCCAGGATCAAAGTTTTCATGAGCTCGTGATTTTTTGATTTTTTCTTTAAATGACATCAGTAACTGCATCACGAATCCCGTCAAAAGATTTTCCGAGTAACACAGTCAGAACATTGTTTAATAGACGATCGCGCGGTTTGTGGTTGGGTTGTTGTTGTGGTTGTTTTTGGTATTTAATTTTTTGGTATTGGTGCCGTATTTGGTAGTTTTTTCCTTTTCTTTCTTCTCGACATTCACACATTCTTAAAAGATGCATTTGGGAATTCCGATAAAACCAAAATTGTGAGCGTTGTATACGCTCGCGTGCGTTTCGTGTGTGTGTGTGTGTGTGGGTGTGTGTATCGTTTGTGGGTGTGTGTGGTGTGTGTGTGTTGTGTGGGTGGTTTGTGTGTGGTGTGTGTGTTGTGCCGTGCATGATTCATAGGTTGTTGCTAGGTGTGTGTGTGTGTTTGGTAGTGCTGTGTGTTGTGTGTGGTGATGTGTGCGGTGTGTGTTGCGATTGCGATGTAGCGCGCCGGTAGGCTGTCGAGCGAGTGTGTGTATAGGGTGTCATGGTGGGGGGGGGGGGCCCGCACGAGTTCGATGATGCTTGCTGAGCGTTCAAAGTCCACATGGTCTTTGGGCTGTCCAACAGTGTTCATGGGAAATCCAATTCACCCCTCGGAGGCAACGGGTCTTGAATCCAGGTTTATTAGTTTCACGCAAGCCGGAACTTTAACAACTCTTTCATCTCTGCTATGTGGAATCAAGCTGATTTAACTCTCTCTCACCAACCATAAGGTTACATTTGGTGTTCACAAACAAAGGAACATGACTGTAAACCTGAGATCTTAGGTGTGTGTGTGTGGAAGTTGGGGGGGGGTCGGGGTGGTGGGGGGGGGGGTGGGGGGGGGGTGGGGGGGTGGGGGGGGGGGGGGGGGAGGGGGGGAGGGGTTGGTGGGGGGGTGGGGTGGGTGGGGGGGGGGGGGGTGGGGGGGTGGGGGGGGTGTGTGGGGAGAGTTGGGGGGTGGGGGGGGGGGGGGGGGGGGGAGTGGGCGGCGCGTTTTCGTGTGAACTGGTAAAACGATTTTATCCTTCATATCCCTTTACCGATTATTAGTTTTCAGACTGCATTGGATAGTGAAACTCCTCAGCGCTGGTACCTACCCGGATAGGGGTACCGCAACGTAAAAACACTGGGTCTATGGAAAGATTAAAGAGCTGCCTGGGTAACTGACGTTAATCTCACACAACAGTTTCCTGTACCGACCCCCCCCCCCCCCCCCCCCCTCCCTCCCCTGTCCCATATTGATTAGGGTTTGGTTGGTTTGATTGGTCGTTGTAATGACAATTAACGAGACACACACACACAACACACACACCACACACACACACACACACACACACACACGCAGTACCAAGATCTCTGTGTCTACCCAACCGTCTTCTTTAAACACCCTTGTGTCCCCACCCCAAACCCTCGTACGGCAACCATCGCCAACAGAAGGATCAAAGCGTGTGTGCTCCCCGCCAACACACCGATCCTTGTTTGACGGAACTGCGGGAGGACACATCCTACCCCCCCCCAATGACTACCTTTACCCTCTCCCACCCCCACCCACCCACCCCACCCACCCCCCTTCTGTTCGTCTTACCTGACCCAGCAGGCTAACGGCGTCCTTGAAGACCCTGACAGTCTTGGTGACGGAGCCATCATCGCCGGGCTGATCGCGCGCAAGGGGGAAACAATCGGGAGTTATCGGTCCACCGGGATCCGCTTATCAGGATCCCCCGCTTTCCTGCGGTTTGACGGGGGGGGGGGGGGATATGGGATCACCACGACTTCCTGAACGATCGTGAGGCGTGGCGGAGGAGAGAAGGTTGGGGGGGGGGGTGGGTGTGGGGGTGGGGGGGTGTGGGGGGGAGGATGGGGCAAGGGGGTGGGTGGAAGGTGGGAAGTGAGTCTGGGTGGGTGGGTGGGGGGGGATTTCATGGTGTATGCTGATGTACCCAGTCGGTGTGTGTGTGTGTCACGTAGACTTTCGTTCTGGGGATTTTTTTTTTTCTGAGGGTTGATGAGCATTTTACATGGTTCCTTTTCTTTTTCCTCTGCCCCCCAACCCCTATCCTCCACCCCCACCCTCTTACTTTTTTTTTTTTGGGGGGGGGGGGTGAGTGGGAACGGGGGAGGGTTGTTTGTTTTTTCTGCATTTTTCCTTTCCTTCCTCTTTCTATATTTCGTTCTCTTATCATTCCCCTTCTTCTTCGTTTCCTTCTTTCTTTCTTTTTTTTTTTTCCTGTCCATTTACTCTCACTTCTGTCTCTCTCCTTCCTTTCTTCTTTTCTTTCCCTCTAAATTCTGTTCTTTCTGTTTGTTTCTTCTTCTTTCTTCTTTCTTTTTTTTTTCTCTTATCTTCCTTTCCTTCTCTCTTTTCCTTCTTTCAGAAATGTTTTCATAAACAGACTGTACTGAAAAAAAAACGTCCGTCTGATTGCACCCCCAACCCTCCCCCCTTCGTACCTGCACCCCGCCCCCTCTTAACTCCCCCTCGGCACCCAACCCCCCCCCCCCCCCCCCCCTCCCACCCCACCCCACTTTCATTTTCTACTCTTTGAAATCTGCGAGTTTTTTCCTCTATTTTTTTTTTTCATCTTTTGTTTTTGTTTTTGTTTTCTTCTACACATTTTTTTTTTTTCTATAATTTCAACGGTTTTTGTGTTATGTCAAATCATATGAAATTTTTTATCCGTTAAGCGTAGCATTGCCCTAACGAATCACTTGAACACCCTTACTTCATGTAGTTCACGTGCATTGACAGCCGTAAGACAGTGATAATGAGGTTCAACCTAGAGAGAGAAGGAAATGAAGAAGAAGAGAGAGAATACGAGAAAAATAAAGATGGACAAGAAGACAAAAATTGAGGAGGAGAAGGAGAGAGGAGGCGGGCGGAGGAGGAGGAGGAAGAGTAGAAAAAAAAAGTGCACCGACACACATCGTGAGCAATAAGAAAAGGAGAAAGAATTAAAAAAAAAAAAAAAACCAAACACAAGACGAGAGAAGGAGAAAAAGGAAAAGTCGACCTACGTGGTTACAGCAAACTCCATGGGCAAAACTTATCCACCCTGAAGATTACCACAGGACAACCTGTCCATCGCAGACCTGAGGTAACCCAGACAGAGCCGCCAGGCGATAATGACATTTTGATCGCCACCCCCCCCCCCCCTCCTTCCCCTCCTCTACCCCCACCTCCCTTCTCCTCCCCTCCTCCCTCCCTCTAACCCGTCACACGGGGACAGAAGGGATCGTTTTTAATTGAGCTCCTGGCCTGTCCGCTGTTTGCGCAGGCCCAAGGGGTGACTGACCCCACCCCGGTAATCATCCCGCTATCTTATCCCTGCCTCCCCCCACCCCCCCCCCCCCCCCACCCCACCCGTACACATACACACACACACTCTCACACAAACACCTTGTTTGCCCCCCCCATTAAACTTCCCCCCGCCGTCTGTGCGGGTTTATGGCCCCTTAGCTGACAAGGCTGGAGAGATTGACTTCCCTTCATATGACAACCTCCCGCTGGTGGGTTTGGGAGGGGTTGGGGTGCGGGTAGGGGAAGGGAGGGGGTGGAAGAGACAGAAGTAAGAGGGGGGGGGGGGGGGTGGGGGGAGAGGATTACGGGCTCTGAGTCTAATCGGCTGGCTATGACGGGGCAGCGGGGAAACTAAGGGGTGGTAGGCGGCAGAGACCAGTTACGGGCTTTCCTAGACTTGGGGGTGGACAGATAGCGAGGGATCGTTTGACATGATACTGGGGATTTTATCTATTGGGAGAAGCAGAGAGGACCATACACAGCGAGATCGGGAACACGTACGGCGTAGAAGGTGGGAGGAAGGAGAGGAGGGAGAGAGGGAGGGGGCCCGGGGATGGAGGTTAAAGATCCCGCACGCCAGTCGTTAGCTCGCGGTAAATGTCGTCCCAAGCGGCAGACGCCAGACCGTTGAAACAGGTACCGAGACGTTCCGGAAGCCATACATTACGGAAGCAAACGTTACGGAAGCGGGACGTTCCGGAAGCGGGGACTTTCCGGAACGTTCCGGACACAAGACGCTCCAGCAGCATGCGAAAGACTGCTCCGGAAGCAAGACCAGGGACCAGGGACTCTTTGCAGACCTTGGGGGCGTGAGTCAGCAGTGGGTGGCCGGTTCCCGTTGTATTGTACTGACCCGCCGCCTGACCATGGTGATTCTGATCTTCTGTTCACTAATCACAGGTATAGACCTGTCTATGCCTAACCACAGGTATAGACAAAGTCCATGCCTAACCACAGGTGTAGACAAAGTCCATGCCCAACCACAGGTGTAGACAAAGTCCCATGCCTAACCACGGGTATAGACAAGTCCGATGCCCTACCAGGTGTAAGACAAAGTTCGATGCCCAACCACAGGTGTAGACAAAGTCCATGCCCAACCACAGGTGTAGACAAAGTCCATGCCCTACCACAGGCATAGACAAAGACCATGCCCCACTACAGGTATACACAAAGACCGTGCCCATAGACCACAGTGGTATAGACAAAAAGACCATGCCCAACCACAAGTATAGACAAAGTCCATGCCCAACCACAGGTGGTAGACAAAGTCCATGCCCAACCACAAGTATAGACAAAGTCCATGCCCAACCACACAGGTATAGACCAAAGTTCCATGCCCAACCACAAGGTGTAGACAAAGTCCATGCCCAACCACGGATATAGACAAAGTCCATGCTACCCACACCTACACCTGGGTCTGACCAATGGGATGCGCCTGTGTGCGCCACAGGCTGGGAATGTTGGCTTGGTGGGCTTTCGTTTGTTTTCCTTTTTTTTTTTCTTGTGTCAGTATGGTCAGTGCATCGATGAATCTCCTCGTTGTCCATACCTCGGTCGTTCCTCCAAAGGGGGTGTGTGTGTGTGTGTGTGGTGTGTGTGTGTGTGTGTGTGTTGTGTGTGTGTGTGTGTGTGTGTGTGTTGGTCTCCTTGTTTTGTTTTGTTTTCATTTGTTGTTGGTGTGTTTGTTTCTTTCCTTCCTTCTTTGTTTTTATCTGCTCTTTCCATTGAGGCCAAATAGGCACGACATGACAAGGGTGGGAAACTGGAACAGACTGTGGATATAAAATGGGGAGGGGGGGGGGGCAGTAGAGGGGGAGAAGGAGAGGTGGATAATGGATCGAGGAAGCGAGAGGGGAAGCTCGAATTAAGAGGGCAACTGAATAAGAACAGAAGACCCAAATTAAGAGGTCACTGAGGAACTGGAAGTGCCATGTCAACGGTTCCTATCTCCCATCCTCCCCCCCTCTCCCCCCCCCCCCCCCCCCCCTACTCCCCTCCCCACCCCACCCCCTCCCCCCCACCCCACCCCCACCACCACCCACCACCACCGACCGTCATCACTCGGGTGTGGGTAGGAGTGAGAAGGATAATTGAGCCATAATCGAGTTCCCTCGGAGCAGGCGGAAGGGGAAAAAACATGGCCAGAAAACGTGCCCCCCAGACAGGGACGTCAGGGTCCCGGTCCCCCCGTCCTCTGCCTCACACACGTCCACACTCGGCCCGCCCGACATCCGTCACGGAAAGGCCCGAAGCGACGGTCGACTGGCTTCTTCTCGCGATTGTTCGTCAATTTCCCGCCTGACAGCTCCTCCCCCCCCCTTCCCTCTCCGTCCTCACAATAGCCCGGGCTAATAGGGGAGGCGGGGCGGGAACGAAGTGACTTGCCCCTGTGGCGGACGGCGTCGGTGAGTTACGGCCCCTGGTCGATGTCAGGCTTCTCTGCGGAGGGATGAGACCAATGAACCTAAAGTGGTTGACGGGACCATTGAAAGGGGCCATCGCGGGGCAACAGGTGAAGAAACAACACGACACTTATAGGATATTTGGAGCTGGAACACAAAGGGTGGCTGTCGTGCAACTGTCCCCCCTCCGGGAGACTCCAACGCTCTACCTGGGTGGCGAGGGGAAGAGGAGCAGGGGTGGGATGGGGGTGGAGGTGAGGAGGTGTCCCGGCCCTGAACGATGCCTGACACTGATGCAGAACCCGGTCCACAGAGCTCTCATGTATGGCCTTGGGGGGGGGGAGGGTGGAGGGAGGGGAGGGGGGGTGGGTCCTGGGACGACGTCCAGAACCATTTCCCACACCTGTCTCCGACCTACCCGTTTTCAAATCCCGTTAATGACGGTTAAACTGTTTAACGAAAACAATCAGCCCATAGCTCCAAGTCACTAGTACCGAGTCGTTGACAGCTGGCGGCGTTTTTTTTTTTTTCCCCCAGGATCATCGGGTGGCATTCACCGTTTAAACGACCACCCTCTACCTCAGGTGATGAAGCAGACGGGGATGACCATGGCAAGGGAACTGAGCGAAGGAGCCCCACGACGAACACCTCTCGTGTGTCCCACCACAATGTCAAGGACGTTTTAAACGCAGCAGAAAATGATGCGTTTTTTTTATGTCCTCTGTGTGTGTGAAAATTATGTGTGTGTGTTTTCCTCTGTGTGTGTGCGTGCGTGCGTGCGTGCGTGTGTGTGTTGGTGTGTGTGTGTGTGTGTGTGTGTGTCGTGTGGTGTGTGCGCAGCGCGCGTGTGTGTGGTGTGGTGTGTATGTGTGGTGTTGACGTTTTATTTCCTGTTAAAGCGCTCAGCATTTTGAACGCGCCAAAGCCCTAGAACACCAGCTCAGTGCTGTAACGATCTGATTCAGCCCCCTGATACCGGTCCATGAGGTAGGATGAGGTTATGGACTTTTAGGACGGAGGGGTGAGGGGGGGGGGGGACACTTGAATAGCAGGGTGATAGCACTAGAGCGGGTATGTGGTCCGGCAAAGAGAGCAGACCCATGACCTGCCGTGTCCATAGCTGAACCCCATGCCGGTCAGCTGTGCATTGTGAAGACTTTTCTGTAGAAAGATTGGCGCTCTGAATGGGCAACAACATGTTTGGCACGAGCGCTCGAAGCGTTTTCGTTTCTTTTTAAGCTGTCCTGGTGGAGGCAGAATGCCACCGGTTCCCCGCCAATGTTAATGATAATAATAATTTAAAGAATACTTAAATAAAATTTGACAACAAAAAAGACAGTGTGTGTACTATCCATAAAACTGAAGTGAAGAGAAGAGGACAGTGCAGACAGGAAAGCTCATGTGAAAATTGGGTGAGAACATCTCATTTAATCATTAAGCTGGACCAACAAACACTCATTGACCCACTGTTCAGGTGTATTGAGCACACACACACACCACAGTCCACACAAAGACATCAACACACACACACACGCACACGTGCACCCCCCACCTCCACCCCACACAAGACCAACAGCTACTAATAAAAACTTCCGGTTCACACAAAAGGACATTCTGAAGTCTATATACTGAAGTGTAACGAAACATAACCACGTGAACATACAACGCATGAGAGGTTATGATATAGTAACTGTGACGCTACAAGACTCCCCCCCCCCCCCCCCCCCAGAACGTCGCAATGTGTGAAAAAAAAAAAATGAGTGCCAAATAATTATGTTCAATTTGTCAAAATCCAAAATAGGCCTATGAGCACATCAGGAAATGAAACAAATAGGCCTATTAGCAAAACAGGTACTCAGAATCGGCTGAATTTGAAAATTGTTCTATATTTTACCCGGTTTCCGCACCACTCTGCCTGATGGAGTTTTGCCTGTTGTTGGGGAAGTGTCCAGACAACAAAGGATACTCTTCTTGATCAGAATGAGCTGCTGGGTTTGCGGTGTCCTTGGCGTTTGGTCTGACAGGAGAGCTACACTGCCCTTCAACTCGATCGGTTGGATGACTCCGCGAAGTCATTAGTGCTGACCTTGATGTGATCCTCAGCCCGCCACCCCCCCCATCCCCCGAGCTCCCACCACCACCACCACCACCCACCACCACCCCTCTACATTCCTCCTCCGCGCCCACACAAACAAATTGATGAGGTAAACGTGATGATATATATCACCGTCGCCAGGAAAAAAAAAAAAAGAAAGATGGATACCATCTCCCCCTCAGTGCTGGCAATTGGCTCCTCCCACGCACAAGACTTCCTCTTCCTAGTGTCACGTTTCTCTCTGGCTGTCCTCAGCCTTGTCTCCACCGTGGTCTTGGATCTATACGAACCTGCTGCAAAGGGGAGACAAAAAGCAACAACAAAACCACTAAACAGGGTTTCTCTTTCCGCCTCCGCAGCCAACGCCGCCCCCACTGGATCGACCTCACTTCCTGAAAGGGAAGCTACTTTTGAGGGAAATAACGTGATTGTGAGACAGAGTGGGAGGTGAGAGAGCGGGAGGACAGCGGGTGGGCGGTGGGGAGGTAAGGGGGGGGGGGGTGCCGCGGGAGGAGCTGAGGTGCAGTAGGACGGGAGGGGGAGGCGATGTAGAGAGAGAGAGAGAGAGAGAGAGAGAGAGAGAGAGAGAGAGAGAGAGAGAGAGAGAGAGAGAGAGAGAGAGATGCACACAAGTTGACGGACAGAAACAGAGAGCTTTGATATGTGAATACTAATAATAATAATGATGAGAATAATAATAATAGTAATGATAATGAGATGATGATGATGATGATGATGATAACCCAACAAAAGAAATTTTTTTTTTTAACCTGAGACGGATGAAGAAAACAGACAAATCAACAGATACCAAGAAACAGACCGAAAGATTGCCAAGCAAACACAGACGGGGCAAAACCAACGCACATGAGATATCATGTTTCCTTGTTGTAACAATGTCCTGCATTGATTATCGATCACAGGCTTGTTTCTGCTGCCAGAAGACACCACGTCAACACGTAAAAAAAACGCCACAAAAAGCGTCCACCAGTCACGACAACGTATCCAGTTACACTCGGCAATCAAACATCCAGACACATAGATCAAGATAATCTACTAAACGAGAAAGAAAAACGCCACAAAACGGAACGTTTACCTAATAAAGGGGGATCACCACGGAGAGGGATCTTATGGTTTGAACCTTTGCCTGCGAAACCGAAGGTTATGAGTTCGAACCACCCATAACATCGGATTTTGACAGTTTAAAAAAAAAAAACCCGCTCAAACAAACAAACAAACAAAAACTGTCTCTGTCCCACCAAGCAGTGAATGGGTTCTTGGTTCAGGTCAGCGAAGGTTCGGACAAAAGAAAGAAACGGATAGGCTCCGCTTTCCCATCATGCCGTGCCGGCCTGTGTGCTCTTTACGGCCTCTGGGCTACGGGACTTTAGCCCTAATAGTGTTCTTTACACACCAAGCCCTATGGCACCAGCCGCCAGAAACCTTACACCCCACAGCCTGTCGCGAGGTCTACATCACATGAGTAATATGACACCCATGAGATCGAAGGAGGTGACCCAGAAAGGGAAGATTTAATAAAAGGCAGACTCTGAATCAGCTTTTCTGCTACAGGAATCCGCTTCATGGTCGAAACTAACGAGGTCAGTGTCGTCTTGAAGGGTCAGGAAGGGCAGGAGGGCAGAGGGGAAATTCTACTTAAATCGCCCTGTCTGTCTGTCTGTCTGTGTCTGTCTGTCTGTCTCTCTCTCTCTCTCTCTCTCTCTCTCTCTCTCTCTCTCTCTCTCTCTCTCTCTCGCTCTCTCTCTCGCTCTCTTGAGAAAGGAAATATCTTCAGTCTCTCCTTCCCCCATCTCTCTCTCTCTCTCTCTCTCTCTCTCTCTCTCTCTCTCTCTCTCTCTCCTTAACATAAACTCCTCTTCGTTGCATACTTATGCGTTTTATCATCATTAACAGATGTGTTCCTTGCATTTTAAGTCTCACTGCCCATATATAAATGATTAGATATATACATAGATAGATAGATAAACAGATAGATAAGTACGTCGGTCGCTCTGTCGGTCGGTCGTCGATCGATCGGTCGGTAGGTCGGTAGGTGGGTATGTAGATAGATAGATAGATAGATAGATAGATAGATAGACAGACAGACAGACAGACAGACAGACAGACAGAGACAGATAGATAGATAGATAGAGTGAGAAAGTGGGTAAGTGAATGAGTGAGTGACAGACAGATATACAGATAATACGTTTTGAGGATGTTAATCGTAACGACATCCATACACGTCATTATTTCAGCTTTAGTTTCATTCCAGCGCAGCCGACCACGCGAGTCCCTTTCAAAGCTGTCATCACACAGACAAAAAAAATGTTTTTAAAAAAAAACGCAACAAAATTCAACAGAGCTACAAACAGCATATGAGCCACAGTTTATGGGGGGAACATAGCTCAACAATTTGACATCCTACAGGCACACAGACTACGCCACGCTAGGACACAACCGTTTCGTTCAGTATTCGGCCTCCTTGATAAACAACAAATATACTGATTTCTGCATGCCAAAATCGTGAATAAAGGTCAAATTTGATCAAATGAAGGTACAAGTTTATTAGGGAAAAAAAAGTCATTTCGAACACTTGAAACAAAGAACCGTGATAATCATTTTCGTGAGACGTTGAGACATGTGTATTCGAATTCTAACGTTAATACTAAGACGACAGTTTACAAGCACTGAATAAAATCTAGTTCAAATTTGAACTAGGGCTGGCTACTATACAGCAATATATTGACGAAAAACATCACGGTGCCACAGAAAGAAAAAATGCACACACACTCACGGTTCCATTGTGCTGAACAGACATTTCGAAGCGGACCGTTAGTATCAACTCTGGACTGTATTTAAAACCATCCCCGCTCGTCATAGATTAGAAATAAAGCTGGCATCTCATAAATCCATCAAACAGAAAAAAATATCTAGAACAGAGACAACAGAATTGCGAAAAAAACGTACACCAGACGACGATTAAAAAGATAAGAAAACACATTTAACAGAGAATGTCATAGACAATGACAAAAGAAAGTGAAATCATTCATATACAATTTCCAAATAACAGATATCCAATAATTATTTACACGGGAGAACCCCACTTAGGGCCTTACATTATCGGTGCGTTCGTTTAGCTTGCATGTGTGTTTGGATTCATACTCTAGTCACGACACCTGTTAACTAACATTGTCAATGCAGACGCACGTGCAAGACACGAACCAACAGTGCCAGCATTCAACGAACCGCAGGCAGAAAACAGACTCTTCTTGACCAGATAGTGTCAGTATTAAGCAAAATGTAGGCAGGAAACAAGTTTCTTCTTCTGGACATTTGACCAGCTATTTATGCACTGGAACAATCCGGGCCACATTGTTACAAAACCAAAAACAAATTCCCCAGTGTAATTCACGAAGGAACCCTCGGTATATCATACGTACAAATTCCACGGTGGATTCCACGCAGACACCTTCGGCAAATCATACGGACACTCAAAGCACTCGACCTTAGCACATTCTGCAAGTTTCAGTACTTATACAGCATTCCCTCAGCACATTCTGCAAGTTCCAGTACTTAAGCAGCATTGCCTCACCGGCAGTGTGGCTATTGGTCGCTTCGATCGTTCTCTTCAGGAAACACAGAAGAGTTCGGAGTAGTGTGGAATCCCTCGGTACTGAATGGTGGTGCGCAGATACTATAAATTACTTACAAAACTTCCCATGTCTGTATGTTCAGCTGTTTTGGCGTGCTTCGAGCAGACCACCACCACCCCTACCCCACCCACCCCACCCACACACACACAGAGATTTCTTTCTTTCTATGATGATTAATGTGTCTATGTCAACCAGAGCATACCGCCTGCAGAACTTTCTGTTCCAGTTATTTCCTTTCCTGTCACTCTCTTTGACTCGGCTCTCTCTCTCTCTCTCTCGTCTCTCTCTCTCCTCTCTCTCTCTCTCTCTCTCTCTCTCTCTCTCTCTCTCTCTCTCTCTCCATCTATCTATCTTCTGTCATGGCTAATCCAAAGGTTTTACTTGTAAGGCTGCCATTCATCTGTAAAGTAAATACTTTCGACTTGCTCCGAAAAGAAATCCGTCCTTTGCGCTAGTAACGAATATAGTAATAACGAAGCTAGAATGAAATGTACTTGTATGACGTCGTTGAAAAATGTGGACAGACTTCGCGAACTGTCCAGAAAATGGATCTTACTATACAGTAGCTCAGACACTAAGGCTTCGCATGGCTCAAATTCAGAGACGGTCAGTTCAAAATGTATGCCGATTTGACAGCTGAGTGTGGGAGACGAACGTCTGCGTGTTATAGAACAGTGCAATGGACTGCTCGTCTCGAACCAGGACTTCAAAACTTGAAAGACGAAACCGATGTGGACATTCAAAGAGAGGCCCAGAACGATCCACCTGTTCATCTTGTAAAAGAAGTATTTTGAAAAGGATCGGCAAATTTCAGTTCGTGAAATTTAAAATGAAACTTATGGCGTGTCATATTTCACGGTTCAATGGACCACGCGGTATGGTCTTGTGAGGAGGAAAGTGGCTGCCAGATGAATGAATCCCTCCTCTTCTGACAAAGGAGCATCAGCGAGAGACAGAGACAAGAGACACAGACGGGCAGACAGACAAAGACAGACAGTCAGAGACAGACAGACCGAGGG
>JADBJO010002503.1:25000-30000 GCA_016801955.1 Conus betulinus
GGATGGGGGAGGGTAAAGCAGCAGACGGACAGGACCCAGCCTCCGCCACCGTAATACTGGCTAGCCGAAAAAAAGTTACGAGCTCTGATACCTCGCACTCCAACGGCCGTTTGAATGACACGGAGCAAGATTAGAATCGTCATTTATTTTGGGTTATCTGCACCTGGATGTGTATCTCGTGTGCTTACTCCCATTCATCTCCTCGGTAAAATGGCACATGCACATTCGCAGACGCCGATTCAATTATATGCTCGACCGTACGGAGCGTTTGTGGGTTGAAACCACGCACAGCAATGAACGTGATGAATTTCACATAGACATGCTGCTCTTAAACGCGTCCGACTCCATACCGGTTGAGTGTAGGAGCGTGGCGCGAGGAGTAATCAACAAGTCTGCGAAATCGGAGGAAAAAAAAAATACATTTGTCAGTCTCAAGGTAAGATAATACGTAAACGAACCCACGTAGAACTTCCGACACAAAGGAGAAGAAAATGGTGAAAGAGTGCACTCACCAGGGTTTGAGTATGGTGATCAGGGGAACAGGAAGGAATCCAAGCAAGCTTTCTGTTCATAGAGCTGTCATCAGGCTTAGAGTTAGTGGGTGACAGAGACAGATCTTACATGAGGACTGACAATAAAAAGAAGGAATGAACAGAGCTCAGAGACAAAAGGAAGTTAACTGGGGTTAAGCAGTGAGTAGGAATCGTGAACAAATTAAAGTGGAAAGCAAGAAGGCCTGTTCAAAAAAAAAAGGGGGGGGGGGGGGATTAGTAGAGAAGGGAAAGGGGTGCCTGAAGCTCAGCTGCTGTCACTCTCTGGTGTTCAGGCCGGCAGGGGCGAGGGTCGTGAAAGTTTGGTAGCCGTTGATCTGACCAGTCTGTCAAACGAGCCAGAGATGTAAAGTACGGGTCAGCCATTACAGTGAGTCAGCACAGACGGGGGAAACCGCGATTTTCATGCAATGATCTGCCATGATTTTCCTCAGCACCGTCTTGTTCCGAGAAGTTGTCTTCATCGAAAACAACAGTTTATACCAGCTGTTTAAATTCTGTGCTGGAAGAGTTTAGAATGTGCTAACCGTTGTGGAGCCTCATCAACAGCCATTACACCTCAAAACGCCGTCAGGTAAGTCATATTACTGAAGACAGCCCTCGGATTACTTCTATGCAGCTGTACTATGCATCTCGCTGGCAGGCCTGTCTAAAATGCAGGATGCGCTGACCCGTTGAGTCCCCCACAATTTTCTCAGCAGGGCAAAAACAAAGTGCAAGGTTTGCATGGTCTGCACATATACTTCACAGATTCGATGGAGGCAACTCAAACCGTGTTTGGGACGTTATAAAAGGAGAGTAGGAGTGGAATCACAAGTTTGATCAGGGAAAAAAAAAAACGCAATAATCTATAGTTTGACTGTTCCCGGTTGAAATCCACCTGTAAAATCTAAAAGTGAGAAGCACTAGAGGATTTATCCAGAAGTAGGCCAAGTTTTTTCTTGCATTAGATGCTGCAGAAACGCTTAGTATGCGGATAGTGGCCCTCGTACCATGCTATTCGTCGAGCGTGTGTATGTTTGCAGTGATTGACTTGTTCTCACTGGCCCATGCTGGATCGAGTATCAGCGCGTATGACACAGGCATGAGTGTCCGTACGGAAATCCCGTTATCTATGGCTTACGTCTGACTCAGGCCAAAATTTATAAGTACACATCGGCCTCGCAACGACGACCGTTCTTCTTCATCCGAATCGCTGGCAGCCGTGCCACAAAGCGCTTCCATGTTCACAGAGTGCGCGCGCAGAAACTAAAGTTAAAGGTCAAGGTTGAATATGACGAGTACAAATCAGGGCTTTCGTGTTGACGATCCGGCGCGTGCGGACCATGGTCTCCGCAACATTGGTACAGCGCTATTGATTCGTCGCACGTCTGCGGGTCGCCCAATGAAAAACGAGAGGAAAAGGCAGTGACAGAAACCGTCGGTAAACAAGGCGCCAATGTCGTTGACTCATCGTCACCCACTGTCGCAGATGCACGCCGAGCCAAGAAGAGGAGAGCATTTCGCAAGACGATTTGCCTCTGAAGCAAACCCAAGACACCGAAACAAACAAGGCCAAAAGCCCGGTCTCCCGTCACGGACGTGACAACGGAAGGGGGGTGACATCACATCACATCATTGCGACATGACCGTTTCGGCGTTAAAAAAAAAAAAAAGAAAGAAAGAAAAAAAGAAAAGAAAAAAAAAAAAATCCATGGGCCTCAGCCGGCAAGGCACGATGTTCACATTCTGGCGGTGTGAATGCACTACCTGGGAAAAAGCCGGATCGATAGTGTGTGTTGAAGGACGCGAGTGTGTGTGTGTGTGTGTGTGTGTGTGTGTGTGTGTGTGTGTGTATTATTTTTGTGTGTGCGTATGTGAGTGCCTGTATGTGTGTGTATGGGTGTGTATGTGGGTATATATTGTGCGTATGTGTGCACATGCACGCATCTGCCTTCGTTTGTGTGTGCGTGTGTGTGTGTGTGTGTGTGTGCGTGCGTGCGTGTGTGTGTGTGTGCGCGTGTGTGTGGGTGCGTGTGTGTGCGTGCGTGCGTGCGTTGGTGTGTGTGTGTGTGCGCGCGCGCGCGCGCGCGACTGCCAGGCTATGCCATATCGACATGCTGCAGTTGTGAGGTTAGGCTTGAGTTTAATTATCACTTGAACAATTGGGAGTTCCGAGAACGTGTCAGATCGAGTGTTTTTGTGTGTGTGTGTGTGTGTGTGTGTGTGTGTGTGTGTGTGTGTGTGTGTCCCTGACCACGCGCGCGTGAGAGAGAGAGAGAGAGAGAGAGAGAGAGAGAGAGAGAGAGAGAGAGAGAGAGAGAATGACAATGACAATGATTCTTTATTGTTTTACGGTAAAAAAGTGTTGGATTTGTTAGCCATGTTTCATACTTGCCGTTACTAGTCTACGAAGCTAATACTAAATGATACAATGTATACATCAGCATTGAAAGTGAGAGAGAGAGAGAGAGAGAGAGAGAGAGAGAGAGAGAGAGATGTACTGAACTGCATTGTTCTGCATTCTGATACACCCACATTAAAGTCTGTCACTTCATCGTCTCCCCAGATGCCTCTCTGTCAACCTCGGGCCGTTTTTGCCACCCCACACCCCCCCCCCCCCCCCCCCCCCACTAAGGAGACCGTGTTGCCCTGGTACAGCGCCACTCAGTCTGTGGCCTGCGTTGTGGGTACATTGGTACATGGTGTGGACCTGCCCACGTGGACAGAGCTAATTGACAGACCTGTGGGGTTGAGAGCCGTGGGGGGGGGCCAGGGTCCAGCCAGGAGGGGTGGGGGTACATTGGTACATGGGGGGGGGGTTGGAGAGGGGTGGGGGGGGGGGGGGGGGTGGGGGGTTTTAACGCATGGCGCATGGCTGGTCTTTTAAAGCATGCCGAACATACGACTTCTTTTTTCTCGCCTTTGTCGAAAACTACTACTTCCGTTTCTGTCCATATGTAACGGTCTGTCCATATGTTACGTCCAAGTGAAAAGATGGAGCTCCACCACCACACACACCACACACCCCACCCCTGCCCTGGTTACGCTTTTCAAAGCATGCCGAGCATACGACCTCGTTTAGCGCCTCAATCGAAACAGTAGCACTCGGTGCCTCTATAAAGATCGAAGTAAAAAGATGGAGAACGCTCCCATCCCTCAAACGCCCACCCACCCATCGCCACCACCACCACCACCACCACCACACCACCACACACACCCTCCTCGCCTCCCGAAGGAGATTTGAACCATGGACCAGGGATGACTTCGCATCCAAGGCCAGTGTCTTATCCACTGGGCCCCCCTGTAGGTCGAGGGAGGATCGCCGTGACAGACAACCTTAGCAGCTAGGTAGGTGATCAGTGATGCGTAACAGGGTAGACTTTGAACCGGTCCATCTGGTGCTTCATGTTCAACCCACCTCTTCCCGGGACTTCGCCTGTTTCAATGCGCCAAGGTGCTGGTTTATTTACATTCAAGTTTAACCGTCCACAATCACCCAAGGTTGTGTAAGTAGACGGGGGAGGGGGGGGGGGGGGATAACGGTAGTCCTCTAAAGAGTCAGAGGTAAGAGGAAAAGCTACCTAACACCACCAAAACGACAACACGTGCGATCTGACTGGCAAATGGTCAAATTTGATGTCACACGCCAGTGGATTTGGAAGTAATAAAGCCAGAGATGCGAACAAAGTGCTCTTGCACTGAGGCAACCACCCCCCAGAGAGAGAGAGAGAGAGAGAGAGAGAGAGAGAGAGAGAGAGAGAGAGAGAGAGATAGGAGGGGGAGAGGATTCAATATTTTATTTCCTGGGACCCCTATTAGAGCACGGAGGATTTCAGAAAACAACGAGCACACACACACACACACACGCACACACACACACACACACACACACACACACACACACACACACACACATACACACACACTGGAGTACAAATAGAGAGACAGCGTGGTTTGTCAACAGATGAACGTAGATCTTGCTAAATACACCATTCGCGGGAAGGTTTGCAAACTACGCCGGATCGTGCGACTCAACATATTTATCAGTATATACAATTTATAATGAATCCGCCAAACGGGACAAACAATTGACAAGACAAAACACGACGCGTTTCGAACCCTTAGGTCTTCCTCAGGCAAGATAAATAACATTCAGGATCAATGAAAAACGAAGAACGAGCGATCAAATTATCAAATTCGGCGCGAGATGGGCGCCGAATGAAAACGAAACGAGACCTCGATTAAAGCGTACTTTTTTTTTTTTATTTATTTATCTAACGGTGACAAGGGTGGCATGACTTTAATATGGACAAGCGTTTGTGTCTGTCTGTTTTTTTAAAAGACTGGTGCTGATAAATTCACTGTCAAATCTTAAAAGTAGGCTAAGTCCAAAAAGAGAGATCCATTTTCACGAGCTGTTCACGGCGAATTTTATGGAAGGATAATGTAACTGATGATGTGGTCATG
>JADBJO010002503.1:60000-62500 GCA_016801955.1 Conus betulinus
CTCTCACACACACACACAAAAAACATCAATTTTGTTTGCTTCAGAATTATTTCATTGGGTTGCTGGTCTGATGTTTTCGCCAAAACGTTTGCTTGTCTGAAAATGATAATGACGACTCATGATAGCAATAAACATGATTTGCGTACCTGCGCAGTGAAACGTGGAACTGGACACAAAAGCGGTGTACAGCTGACTGCCGGAAATTGTGGTCACAATTATTGTTTTAAATGCGCGTGGCTTATTGTTCTCATGAGGTTGATCATTGTCATTTTCATTTTCATTATCATTTTCTTCCTCGTGATTCACTTCCACGTGATTTTACTGGGTTAAAAAGCAGTAACGATTGTTTTAGCATATTAAGTACAATTTTCACATGTATTAATATAATTTGACGTGACATTAGTGATCTTTACAAAGGGGTTTTTCTCTGTGTGTGTGTGTGTGTGTGTGTGTGTGTGTGTGTGTCTGTGTGTGTGTGTCTGTGTGTGTGTGTGTGTGTGTGAGTGCGTGAGTGCGTGCGTGCGTGCGTGCGTGTGTGTGTGTGTTAGAAAACTAGCGCGCGCGCGTGTATATGTGTGTGTGTGTGTGTGTGTGTGTGTGTGTGTGTGTGTGTGTGTGTGTGTGTGAGACAGAGAGAGAGAGAGAGAGAGAGAGAGAGAGAGAGAGAGAGAGAGAGAGTTAATTAAAGCATAAACCAGTAAACAAAACTTTTGACGCCAGCCCCGTCCTACAGTGTGCGCGAGGCGCGCGTGCAACGGACACTGACTCACCTGCCCGACTTGGTGATGACCATCTCGGACTGCAGCTTGTGGAACTTCTGCCACAGGTCCTTGGCCTCCAGGTCCACCTGGGGGTCGTCGTCCACGTCCGAGTCGTTCACCTCCTCCACCCCACCCCGGCCCCCCAGAGGCCGGCCCACCCCGTGAGGGGGGCCCAGGAAGTCCCCGGGGGTCAGCCCCGACCGGCCCATGGCGCTCTGGAGCTTGGGGAGGAGTGGAGAGGCCAGGCCGTGGGGGTGGTGGAGGGGGAGGCCCGGGAGGTAGGGGTGGGGGGCCAGGAGGGAGCCCACGGTGCCATAGTCGGAAGGTCGGGGCAGGAAGAAAGGTGTGAAAGCCATGAAGGTGGTGGTGGTGGTGGTGGTGGTGGGGGTGGGGTGGTGTTTTGAGGGCCCGATCGGGTAATTAACGTTTCACGGGTGGGAGTCGCAGATGGTGACGCCGGTCAATACTCCTTCAGCTACCCCGTTCCTGGAGTTGGGTGGTGTCTTCACGTGAAACTTGGGCGGGTCAATACCCGGGACTGTTCCTTGTCGTAACTGTCAATAACCGTACAGCTGGGTGTCTTGATTTTTTTTTCAACATTTTTTTTTTCTTGTTTGTTTGTTTGTTCTCTTTCTCTCTTTCTCTCAAAGCCCGCTCTCAAGTGCGGCCTATCAGAACTCAAACGGACTCCAACTGTTCACAAAGGTTTATCAGGAAACAATCCGTTAGAGTAAAAATACAAGAAGACGTCCTCTGCAACATATTCCCACACTTTCTGTGTGTGTTTTGGATGTAGGTGTATATACCTCGACATGCTTAGTTGAAAATAAAAACACTGGAGAAACAAATTGTCATCTGTAACAATTTCCGTTTCTTGTCTTTTTCCCCCCCTTTTCGTTCGTTCTTTTCACGTTAAAATTTCTAGCTTATTCTTTTCTTTTCTTCTTCTCCCGTTGAGACTTCTAGCTATTGAGAACGACGGCGAAACCATTTTATCAGAAGGCCAACGAAATTCATGTTTACGGCCGCGAAGAGTCTAACGTGAACAAGCCTACCTCCCCCGCTGAGCGATAAAAAGATTAGGAAGTTTTTTTTGTGTGTGTGTTTTTTTTTTTTCTTTTTTTTTTTTTTTTTTGTACGGGTGGGCCTCCCCCCCTCTCTCTCTCTCTCTGCAGGCGGTAAAGATTTCAGAAGACGTATCAAATACCTGGTCGGTCGCCGAGTCTCGCTCCAGACTTGAACAGCAGCATTAGCTTGTCACTTGACAAAAGTTAAATCCATGAGAGAAGTGCGTACGACACTAGGTAAAAGAATCAAAACCTCCGCTTCTCATCTCTGGTTTCACAACAAACAGCCGGCGGTTGGTTGGGTAGAAAAGCCACGAGTCGTGTTTCAGCCTGGCCTCTTTGAATGGGTAAAAGCGAAGGAAACACTCACGCACACTCTCACACTCACACCGTGGGTAAAGCCAGTGTCGTCTGCTGACAGTTGGGGAGGTGAAGGGAGAGAATCGCGAGCGAAAGAAGCGAGTTGCAGACGACAGCGGTGAGAGAGAGAGAGAGAGAGAGAGAGAAGCAGACGATTGCAGAGAACGGGAATCAGTGAGAGGGGCGGTGATGAGTGAGTGAATGGAGCGCTGCCACAAGCGGAGTAAGGGGGAGGAGAGGGAGGGAGGAGGGTGGGGCACGGCGCAAGGGGAGGGAATGGAGTGATGAGAGGTCATTAGGAGGGAAGCCACG
>JADBJO010002503.1:75000-80000 GCA_016801955.1 Conus betulinus
AGTAATGTTCTCACCTATAATGCACGTACTGCTCTATCGCCTCGTCTTGCGGAGTCTTATCCGTCTTCTTCCTAAAATGCCTTCTTTTTTTTTTAACCGAAGATACACCAAGACATATATACAGATCCACCATTTTTTGACAATGTTTTTACTGCGGTTAAAGAATATTAGTAGTGTCTGTCTAAGTGAATATGATGGCCTTTGATTAGCTTTTATTTCATTGCCCGGTCTAATGGCTTGGTGCATAACTTGTTTAATTTACACTAAAAAAAAAATAAATAAATAAAAAAGAAGGTTCCTGTTTTGAGGATGACTAGATCGTCTGTATATATATAAATTAGACACGGAATTTCAATTTATTTTGAATGGAATGTAAAAGTGTATTGTGAGCGTGCGTGTGTTTGTGGTAGCATGAGACATTTGAGTATATTTATCCAATATTTATTTCGTTCCTCATACACTTCCTTTTACTTTAATCTGATGACCGTATTTTCTTGTATAACAAATCGCAGATTCTGTTATTCGTTGCCAGTGTGTGTGTGTGTGTGGTGTGTGTGTGTGTGTGTGTGTGTGTGTGTGTGTGTGTGTGCACGCGTAAGCGCGCGTATTGTATATGTGTGTGAGTGTGAATGTGTATGTGCGCGCGCGCGTGTGTGTATGTATGTGCGTGCGTGCGTGCATGTACTTGCGTGAGTGTGTGTGTGTGTGTGTGTGTGTGTGTGTGTGTGTGTGTGTGTTGTAGTGCGTAAGCGTACACGCCCGTGCACGTGCGTTTCTGTTATCAATAAACCAACTCCAAAGTGACCCCGAACGATCCATCTTTGACTGGGCAACAACCTTTCTATGTTTAATCAGAGACATAATTAGAATGAAAACCCCTTGGCGTGTGGCGACAACCGCCAACCTGAGAACCTCATCCCATCCCCCCCGATCACATGCACTTCAAAGAGGCGGTCACGTGCGGCAGGCAGGCGGGGCATGTGATTGGCCGTGACAGGAATACCCCCGTCACGTGCCGCGCCAGGTAGACATTTGATTGGCTATGACAGAGAAACCCCGGTGGCCTCACGCACCGGTGATGACGGGCAGGGGGGGGGGAAGACTTCATGATGTTGTCCAGAGCTCGTGCGGTCCGCGTGGCTCGGCTGGGAGAGAGGAATGAGAGATCGTGATGTAGTGTCGGTGTGTGTGTGTGTGTGTGTGTGTGTGTGTGTGTGGAGGGGGGTGGAGGAAGGGGGAGTGGGGGGGGGGGGGGGGGAAGAGCGGCGGTACCAGTCTCTTTGAGGAGAAGAAGAACGCCGACAATATTTTCTACCAATAAGAATGCAATGGTTCCACATAGAAAGATCCGTTTCTTGATTGCTAGCCGTTTACGAACATAACTTTTATTATCTTGTTCGTTTCGAAGACAAAGTGGGTTTCAAACAGAAAAAAAGTTGAATGGCCATGTTGGAACTTCGTCTTTGTTTGTAGTCTCTGTCTCTCTTTTATATATATATATATATATATATATATATATATATATATATATATATATATATATATAGATAGATAGAGAGAGAGAGAGAGAGAGAGAGAGAGAGAGAGAGAGAGAGAGAGAATGCTGAACAATTAAGTAGTGGGGGGAAACAAGTGCAGGCTAACAAATTCTTCAGTCATTATATAATGACTTCATAAAGATTTGAACTTTTAGAGAAAAAAAAAATCGTGATGAAGAAAAATGGGGGAAATATATTATAAATATGAGAAACCCTTCACTATATAGTTGCCTGAGGGAACCATCGTGGTCCCTTCCGAAGGCAGATTTATTTGTCTTGCCTGCTCCTAGGCCTTTAGTCCGCTGGATCGGACTCATCAGGGAGACACGGCTGATTGTGTCTGCGCTCCTGGTGTCAAATAGAGATACACCACAGTCCATATTACCGTAGAGAGAGAGAGAGAGAGAGAGAGAGAGAGAGAGAGAGAGATGTAGGGTACTGCGAGAGTAAAAATCAAAGACCCACGTGGTTTTGGCCCCTCTGGAGCTGTCAAGTTTGCTGTAAGATAGAGGTTCTCTCTCTCTCTCTCTCTCTCTCTCTCTCTCTCTCTCTCTCTCTCCTCTCTCTCTCGCTCTGTGTGTGTGTGTGTGTGTGTGTGTGTGTGTGTGTGGTGTGTGTGTGTGTGTGTGTCCTCGAGCCACTTTTCTTGTTTCTGCCTCCAGTGTCCAATGACATGTCTTTTTCTTCCAAACTGTTCTCTGAACCTCCTGGAAAAAACGCAGTCTGGCCGCCTTTGTGGCACTATATCAAACACGGCCGTACACGCAAAATTTCATCTCCAGGATCAGGTGGGAAGGGTTTGTTGTGAATTTATGTGCTCGTAACTGGGGGCTGCTGGCAAGAGTTGAAAGCCTGCGTGCGGGAAGCAGACCCATATACGCCATGCCGGGACTACACTCCATGAAAGGGGTCCGTACTCAGCGTTTGCCTGCGGAGGTGACGGGTCGTGCGTTCGAACCACTCGTAGGGCCAGATTTTTGGTCTTCTTCTGCTTCTTCTTTCTTCTTCTTCTTCTTCTTCTGCGTTCCCTGGTCATGCTGGTCAGATAGAAAGTCCGGTAGCTTGGGCAAGGTCAGCGGTCCGTCGGAGTGAGTCCGCCGTTCCCCACAGCTTTTCTTGGAGTTCCACTGCAGCGGGGGCCAGAACTCACACGCCGCAGGCTGTCGAACGTGGGACAGGACTGAAGTACGTGGGCTGGGTTTTGTGGGCCAGTGCCACATGGGCACTCATCTGTGTGCGATATGCTCAGGCGATAGAGGTGGGAGAGCAACTGACAATGTCCAGTTCTTAGTCTAAAGATGGCGACATGTTGGGCACGCTCAAGATGGTGAATGTCATCCTTTCTCTACCTCCACCTGTAGTTTTTCTCTCCATGCTGTCCTGAAATGGTTGCGGATGATGGTCTTCGCTTCTCAGTAGGATACAGCATGGCTATTTCGTCTCGTTGGCTGCCCGCCTTGGAGAGTCTGTCCGCCTCTTCATTTCCTAGATTTTTGGTCTATACAATCTTTTTACCAACATGACATAGAATATGTATGCACAAAAGAGTAACAGCAGCAGCAAGGTGGAAGTTCATAGTGTGATCTACAGCAAAATATTTTACAGTTTGAAAACCCTCTCTGTCCACCCATCTGTAACTGAGCACCTGGTTCAGCTCAGGGAAGGAGGCTGGAATAGCCCAGTTGGTAGAGCGCCGGACTCGTGATCCTGGGGTTGCGGATTCGAATCTCCGCAGGGCCGTTTCGTTACAGCGGGATTTTTCCCTCGGAGTTCATTAACATTGGTTCTGACTCCATTTTCCCCATACAGTCCTTCGAATGAAAATAAAAACCGAGGTTCCGTGTGCGAACGCACGCATAAGATTTTGCACACACGTCAAATCCCATCACCGACTTTCGTAAAGAGAAGGCCAGTTTTGGCCGTTGGTATGGATGACACGTTACACATAGCATGCACCTTTCCCCGAGTTGGAGTATGGCTGCCTTAATGGCGGGATTAAAAAAAAAGGGTCATACACACAAAACTCCACTCCCTTTGTTGGATTAATACTTGCCTGTCTACATAGGGAGTGTCCACAGGAGTATCAGCCTGCGTACGGCAGACAGAAAGAAAGGAAAGAAAGAAAGTTCAGGGAAGATGAAAGGCAGTGGAAGGTGAAGGACAGGCCCCTCCTTTCATCATGCTGGGCCCTACACACTGTGAGACTCAAACAAATCACTGCCCCTTCAGTTTGAAAGGAAACAGCGAGTTAACCAGAAGGAGTCAAATGCAACAGAACGAAAAGTTTATATCAAGATCCGTAGTGGGCGCTAGATACTGCAGAATGAACAGCTAGAGTGTACTTTGAACAGTGTTCGTCGTCTCATTACCAAGTCGCTGGATTTCAAACAAGCCAACAGACAGACAGACAGACAGACAGAGAGAGAGAGAGAGAGAGAATGATGAATGAATGAATGAATGAATGAATGAATGAATGAATGAATGAATGAATGAATTCTTTTAATCAGAAGGCCATTGGCCCATTCTGATGGGGGCTTCATTGACAATATAGTTACAAACGGTAATCATAGACAGTGTCAATACCTATCTTCAGGAACAATGCAAAATGACAGATTGAACAGCTACATAATGACGATGGCACGTCTTGCCAAGGCTTTATATAAGTATAATGACAAGTTTCGCATTGTTACAACGTTTGGTGGATGACAGTAAAAGGCACAACCTGAACATACATGGATTCATTTAGTAATTTCTTAGGATTAGTTCTTTTCGAACTATGAGAAGAAGAGAAGAAGAAGAAAAGAAGAAGAAGAAGAAAAAGAAGAAGAAGAAGAAGAAGAAGAAGAAGAAGAAGAAGAGAAAGAAAGAAGAAACCTGGTACGTTATCGCTCATAACAGGTACAAACAATGTAAAAAAAAATTCACAGTTAAATCAAGAGAAGGAACCACAGCAGCAGACAAAGCTGTGGTCAACAGTCAAGGTGGAGTCAAAGACATTAACAGAACTACAAGCAGAGAATGTTCCAGAAGGCTGGAATACAACTGAAACTGACAAAGTCCCTGACGTCCTCACGGAGGCTATTCTTCATCGACCTGGACCGTTCGCAGTACGAATCAATTACAGTTTTGTTTTCTTTCATCCTTTTTCTTTTTTTGTTTTTGTTTTTTTTTTTTTTTTCTCTTTCTTTCTTTCGTTCTTTCTTTCTTTCATTCATTCTTTCTTACTTTTTTTTTAATCAGTCTGCTGCATGTCGAGGTCAGGACGAACCAGTTAAACTGTTCTGTTTTCTGTCTTTCTTTTCGTTCTTTCTCTTCCTTCCTTTCCTTTCCTTCTTTCTTCCTTCCTTCCTTTGTTTCTTGTCTTTCTTTCTTCCTTCTTTCTTCCCTTTTTTCTTTTCTCTCTCTCTCTCTCTCTCTCTCTCTCTCTCTCTCTCTCTCTCTCTCTCTCTCTCTCTCTCTTTC
>JADBJO010002503.1:82500-85000 GCA_016801955.1 Conus betulinus
TGTGTGTGTGTGTGTGTGTGTGGTGTGTGTGTCTCTCTCTCTTTCTCTCTGTGTGCGTCTCTCTCTGTCGCTTTCTCCTGTCTGTCCCCTGTCTGTTTCCTGTCCCCTGTCCTCTCTCTCTCTCTCTCTCTCTCTCTCTCTCTCTCTCTCTCTCCTCTCTCTCTGTGACAGAGGGTACAGAAACGTCTGAGAGACAAGAAACAGAAACTTGGCAATTCAGAAAGATCGTGCTTCATCAGACAGACGTGTGGTTGTGTGTTGATGTGCGAGTCGGATGACATTGTTGTAGAGTACTCCTGTGCTCCGTGTTCAGAAGACGACTGTGTGTGAGTTGGTACGTGAAGCAGGAACACAAGAAACAGGTCATCGGATGAACGAGTCAAATCATCCCACCTGCGGAAAGGAAGACGTGCCAGCAACACACAACACAGCAGACGCTCAAGCACGTGCTCTACGGCGGTTGCACGTGCTCCTCGGCCTGGTCCAGTTTGACCTGGGATGACTGCCCCCACTGACCGGATTAGGCACACATGTCGAGACAGTTTGTCGTTCCCGACTTTGTCATGTAATGTGAAAAACGAAAGCGTTGCTAGGGTGTCCATGTCAATGAGACTGTCGCGTTTTGTCAATGTGCATCGCGTTGATCTGCTAAATGGGCTGTACAGCTTACTAGCAATAAATTTCGTTCGTTCGTCTTCTCTCTCTCTCTCCTCTCTCTCTCTCTCTCTCTCTCTCTCTCTCTCTCTCTCTGTGTGTGTGTGTGTGTGTGTGTGTGTGTGTGTGTGTGTGTGTGTGTGTGTGATGCGCGTGTGCGTTTTTTGGGCATGCTGCATTAATTTGCAATTTATTTCGTGATCATAATAATAATTTTTGTTTCCTTCTCTGCACTGTTTTGTTACTTTACTGTTCATCATTCTTATGAATGGTGAATTCATGTCAATGAAGTATTTTATACAGTCGGTTATGAATCTGTTCGTCATACACACACCCACATACACAGACTGAGCTTGAGAGGTTACAACCGAGTTTGCACCGTGTGCGTAGTTCATGTACTGGGCAATGCTATTTTGCGTGTTTCATGAACTGCGCAACCTTGTTGCAGAGTTCATGAATTCTGCAACGAGGTTGCGCAGTTCATGAAACACGCCAAAAAATTGCGTAGTACAGGTACTGCGCAGGTACACGTATATCGCGTAACGCATATACAGTGAAGACCTTTCTACACCTGCGTCGTATAATTCTCCGGAAAGCCGTACTATTTTTAGCATCTTTTATTTACTTCGTTTACACATGCGCAAAATTAGCATATCGCCCTCTATCGTGCATCCCCGAATCTTGGGTCTGCATAACAATAGCTGCCATGCTAACCTTTGACACTCAGTGTGTGTTCTTCTGTGGTCGTGTTTGTGTGTTGTTCCTGTGGTGTTGTTATATTCGTTGGATTTAGCAGCCCCATGGATAAATTACTTTAGCCTTGTCGCTGCCCATGTATCAGGTTAGTACACTCCTTCAATTATTTTTCACTTTAATTGTAGTTTTTCCCTATTTCTTTTCAGCCTGTGACCCTGTCGAATCTTGTCCCGTGGGTCTTGTTGACACTTGACTCGTACATATGTGCCTAAATTGCCTGTTGACCAGAGGAGTCTCTTGATGGTCGGATCCCTAGAATTCAAACTTTGATCATTCAAAGCAACCGTCGGAAAATAATCAGAATGCATATAATAGCCATGTGTGTGTGTGTGTGTGTGTGTGTGTGAGTGTGAGAGAGAGAGAGAGAGAGAGAGATCGGAGAGAGAGAGAGAGAGAGAGAGAGAGAGAGAGAGAGAGAGACAGGACACAGCAGAGAGAGAGAGAATATGAGTATGTGTATGCCTGTGTGTTTGAACGGGACGACTTTTGGTGTTTTCATGCTTGCATGAAAGATCTTTTTTACCATAGAGAGTGTAGGGATTCGTGTGTAAGTGCGCGCGCGCACGCGCGCGCGTGCCGCTGCGCGTACGTGTGTGTGTGTGTGTGTGTGCACGCGCGCTTTTTCCGTGTGATCTGATCACGATTGAAAAAAGAAAAAAAAAAAAAGCTACACAGTAAATCTTGAGCAAACGTTGATTTTGTGTTTGTACATTGTTTTTGCTGCTGGCACTATATGGGCCAGATGGCTATCCAGAGTATTACACGGGTAAGCCGGAGAAAAAAACTTTCTTAATTGTAGACCACAGTTTAGTATTACTTTGGAGTTCACTGCCTGGACCCGTTTTCCATCTGGGGCGAAAGTTACCTCCCTTTTTGTTGACAACTTTTCTGTCCTTTTAACCCGTAACACCAACACCTCTCTCCATTCTCCACATACCATCCGCACTGGAATTCCCGGGCTAATTAGTTAAGTTCCTTGTCCCTCCTTCCCCCCCCCTCCTCCCCCCCTTCCCCTTTTTCTATAGTGTTCAGTTCCTTTCTTCTTCTTCTTCTTTTCTTTTCAGCTTTTTTTTTTTCTTCTCTGTGTCAT
>JADBJO010002503.1:92500-95000 GCA_016801955.1 Conus betulinus
ACACCACACCACGACACGACACACACACACACACACACCACACACACACACACACAACACACATCACACCATACCCACCACACACTCACCATACACCACAATCACCACACACACACCACACACTGTCTTAACATTCTCCACACAGCCATATGGTCAAACAAACCAACAACTGGATTCCGAATTAGCATGAAACACACAGCGATACACGTGACGAAGGAAGAGAAGTGGGGGGGGGGGTCCAAAAAGGCAGCTGCTAAAGGGAATCCGATCAAGTCAGCAGTGAATCTGGATTCTATTACCATTCTCTTCCAGCCCCGTTTTCACACGAACCTCATAACAAACCCAACAAACGATTCGGGGAATCCGCATTAACAAGAAAAAAAAAACAGCGAAGAGAAGATGGAACGAAGGGAAAGAGAAGTGGGGGGGGGTCGTTGGGGGGGGGGGGGGGCGAGGTAGATGGAAAGAGATAGAAAGAGAGGAAGAGGTGGGGTGGGGAGAGGGAGGATAGAGGTGGAGATGAAGAGGCGGGGGGGGAGGTGAGTAAGTGGGACAATGGGGGGAGGAGGAGGTGGGAGATGGGAGAGGCAGGGGAACCAGTCGTATATGAATATATAGAATCGCAAATAATTACGAGAGGGTGCCAGAGAGATAGCGAAGGGGAGGCTTGTGGGCGTCTCCCAAGATAACTTGGGGAGAGAGAGGAGGAGAGAGAGAGGAGAGAGAGAGAGGAGAGAGAGAGAGAGAGGAGAGAGAGGTGAAGCTTTCAGGGAAGAGAGAGAGAGAGAGGAGAGAGAGAAGAGAGAGAGAGAGAGAGAGAGAGAGAGAGAGAGAGAGAGAGAGGCGAAGAGTTGCATCGAGAGCGCTTTTGGCCATGTCATGTACGGAGGGGAAGGAAAAGCCGCGTGCTTTTTGACCGCTGTGTCGCCCGCCGCCCTCCTTCGGCCCGCTCCCGTCGGCTTAATTAACTAATGGCTCTTCAATGGATGGCTCTGACGGGCAGTCAGGCAGGGCCATCGACGCTGCTGCTGCTGCTGCTGCTTGCTGCTTGCTGCTGCTGATGCTGCTGTTGTCGTTGTCGTTGTCGTTGTCGTCGTTGGTCGTTGTCGGGAAGATGGCTGAAGCTGAGGTTGAGGCTGGGGGGCGGGTGAAGGTTGGGGGGGTAGGTGGGTAGGTAGTGGGTCGGTGGGGGGTGATGATGAAGGATGTTGTTACAGTTGAGGGGGGTGGGAGGGTTGGGGGTGGGGTGGGGGTGAGGAAGGGTGTTGTTTTTAGAGTTGGGGGGTGGGGTGGGTGGGGGGGTGATGATGAAGGATGTTGTTTTAGAGTTGGGGGGGGGGGGGGTGTGGAGGGGTGGAGGGGTGGGTGGGAGGGGAGGAGGAAAGATGTTGTTTAGGGTTAGAGGAAGGTGGTGGGATGGGGAGGGGAGGGGAGGGAGGGAGGGGTGGTAGGTGGTGGTGGGTGTGTCGATGGAAACGTTGAAGGGAATAATAATTTAAAAAAAAAAAAAAAAAGAAAGAAAGAAAGAAAGAAATTGACGGGCTTAGCTGTATTGAAACTGGTGTTGATCTGTGTTGTGTTTGTGTCGTTTCGTGTTCTTGTGCTGCATTCTGGGTGTGATGTGTTGTGCTGTGCTGTGCTATATTGTTGTGCTGTTGCTGTGCTATATGTGTGTTGTGTGTTGCTATGCTGTGCTGTGCTGTTTTGTGTGTTGCTATGCTGTGCTGTGCTGTGTTGTGTGTTGCTATGCTGTGTGTGTGTGTTGCTATGCTGTGCTGTGCTTGCTATGCTATGCTGTGCTGTTCTGTGTTGTGTGTTGCTATGCTGTGCTGTGCTGTGTTGTGTGTTGCTATGCTGTGCTGTGCTGTGCTGTGCTATGCTGTGCTGTGCTGTGTGTTGCTATGCTGTGCTGTGCTGTGCTGTGCTGTGTGTGTGTGCTGTGTTGCTGTGCTATGCTGTGCTGTGCTGTGTTGTGTTGCTGCTATGCTGTGCTGTGCTGTGTGTTGTTGCTATGCTGTGCTGTGCTGTGTGTTGTGTGTTGTGTGTTGCTATGCTGTGTGCTGTGCTGTGTGGTGTGTGTTGCTATGCTGTGTGCTGTGCTGTGTTGTGTGTTGCTATATGCTGTGCTGTGCTGTGTTGTGTGTTGCTATGCTGTGCTGTGCTGTGTTGTGTGTTGCTATGCTGTGCTGTGTGTGTGTGTTGCTATGTGTGTGCTGTGTTGTGTGTGTGTTGCTATGCTGTGCTGTGTGTGTTGTATGCTGTGCTGGTGCTGTGTTGTGTGTTGCTATGCTGTGCTGTGCTGTGTGTGTGTTGCTATGCTGTGCTGTGCTGTGTGTTCTATGCTGTGCTGTGTTGCTGTGCTGTGCTATGCTATGCTGTGTGTGTGTGTGCTATGCTGTGTGTGCTGTTTGTGTGTTGCTATGCTGTGCTGTGCTTGTGTTGTGTGTTGCTATGCTGTGCTGTGCTGTGACGTGCTGTGTGTGTTGTTTTGTGCTGTGTG
>JADBJO010002503.1:100000-112500 GCA_016801955.1 Conus betulinus
ACACAAAACATACACACAACGTAAGCGCGTGCGCACGCGTTGTCATGCACGAACATGCACACACGCAGAGAGACAAGCAGACAGATTGACAGACAGAATGTAAAGCAGGTCCACAGGGCAGACACACACACACACACACACACACACACACACACACACACACACACACACACACACACACACACACACACACGCACGCACGCACGCACGCACGCACGCACGCACGCGTGCACGCACGCACACATGCACGCACACACGCACGCACGCATGCGCACGCACACACTCTCTCCGTCATCTCTCTCTCTCTCTCACACACACACACACACACACACACACACACACACACACACACACACACACACACACACACACACACACACACACACACACACACACACACACACACACACACACACGCATGCACGCACGCACACACGCGCGCGCGCACGCATGCACGCACGCACACGCACACACACACACACACACACAAACACACACACACACACACACACACACACACACACACACACACACACACACACACACACACACACACACACACACACGTGGCACGGTGCGCGATGCCAAATCCAGACAAAAATAAAACATCACTGTACAAGACGACAACAGTGTGTAAGAACAAATACCCAATACAATCCAAGGGCAGTGAAAAAAAAAAAATAATAATCCCATCATCATACACAAACGAATTCAGCAAGTGTGGTGGGCTTAGATTGACGCTGTCATGTAGTATAAGAAGAATGCGATGCCGTAGTTACAGACAGCAAGCTGAACCAGGCAGAAACAACGGCACTTCTGGAGAGAATGGGTACTGTTCAAATTGGCATATGAATGTCACAGGAGATGGATTTTCTTATTATAATGGAATAGCCAAAGTTTGATACTTTACGAATAAAAAAAAAAAAAAGATGTTCACAGAAAATCCGTGTCTGCTTTGTTGTTGTGGCGGTGGTATTTTTTTTGTTTTGTTTTGTTTTGTTTTGTTTGTTGTTTTGTTTCGTTTTGTTTTGTTTCGTTTTGTTTTGTTTTGTTTTGCTTGGTTTGTTTTGTTTTGTTTTCTGGTTTTGTTTGTTTGGTTTGCTTTGTTTGGTTTTTTGCTTTTTGCTATGTTTTGTTTTTTTTTTCTCTTTTTAAGCATTTCTTTATTGAACAGATGTGTACATAAACAAATTACTGAACTGAAGCAACAACAAGCAAATTCTTATGATGTGCTCAGTGACGGAAAATTTAACACCAAAAACACATCGGCGGATTGCATAATCAACGTTGATACGTAAGCGAGAAAGAAAAATGTTAAATGTTATAAGGGTGGTGTTGTATTGTTGTTGCTGCTGCTGCTGCTGCTGCTGCTGTAGTTGTGCTGTTGCTGTTGTTGTCGTCGTTGTTGCTGTTCTTGTTTTGTTATATTCTTATTGCCTTCTGCTCAATTCAAAGAAACTGCACAAACCAGGAAAGTGCACCTGGATCATGGATATCTCTTGGGACTTTGCTTGGCCCAGCGGGTAAAGCGCCGGACTCACGTTCAGAGATCTAGGGTTCGATTCTCTCTCGACACGGGCAAGAAGCCCGCAGAGAGTGAGTTCGTTTCTCCATGGAGCTGACACCTGTGCAGACTCCGGTTCCAGCCTAAACCTTCGGACGAAACTTTAAATCGTGGTCTCGTGCGTGAACTCATGAGCAAAAAAAATTACATGCCTGTTAAACTCCATTTTTCTCTTTCGGAGACCAGTAGTTCGTCGTGCGTTGATGGGGATAGGTGACACACGAAAATGAAACACATGCAACTCGATGTGTTGAGACATCATTCCCGAAGGGCGACATGTGGCGACATTGATCATAGGACTACAAGCGGTCCCATAGGCACGAATCTCACCCATGGACCACGGAGTTTCTCGCCGGGGAGAGAGAGAGAGAGAGAGGGGGGGGGAGAGGGAGAGAGGCAGACGGGCAGACAGACAGACAGAGAGTGATATAGAGACAGAGACAGACAGACAGAGAAAGAGAAAGAGACAGACATACAGACCGACAGAAAGACAGACAGACAGACAGAGACAGACACAACGAGACAGAGAGAACGAGACAGGCAGATAGACAGACAGACAGATAGACAGACAGACAGAGTGATACAGAGACAGAGACAGACAGACAGAGAAAGAGAAGAGAGAGACAGACAGAAGACAGAAGACAGAAGACAGAAGACAGACAGACAGAGACAGACACAAAGAGACAGAGAGACAGACACATAGACAGACAGACAGACAGACGGACAGAACACGCCCACATGATTGGAACGCGCAGCATCTGACTGCGAACTGTATCTATTGAATCCTCCACACCGCAAAAGGGGCACAAGAATGTCAGTTTTTTTTTTTTTAATCTTAAATCTTGAAATCATCACATCGTTCCTACAAACACAGAAGAAGTATCGTCATCGTTTAAGCAGGTGTGGACGTTAATCCTGAATGGATCGACAACCAAACTCTTCATCAGCAAAGTGACCTGTCAACCAACCAGCTACTTAGACAGTCAGCCAACCAGCTAAGTGACCAGTCAGCCAACCAGCTAATTAGCCAGTCAACCAACCAGGTAATTAACCAGTCAGCCAACTAGCCAAGTTGCAGTCAGCCAACCAGCTAATTACCAGTCAGCCAACCAGCTAATTAGCCAGTCAACCAACCAGCTAATGACCAGTCAGCCAACCAGCTAATGACCAGTCAACCAACCAGCTAATTAGACAGTCAACCAACCGGCTAATGACCAGTCAGCCAACCAGCTAATTAACCAGTCAAGCAACCAGCTAATTAACCAGTCAACCAACCAGCTATTAACCAGTCAACCAACCAGCTAATGACCAGTCAACCAATCAGCTGAGTCAACCAAAGAATCGCCCGACCATTCATCCAACCAACCAACCGACCAGTCTACCAGCCAGCCACGTAACTAGTCCGCCAGCCAACCAGGCGACCAGTCAGCCAACCAGCCACGTAGCCAGCCAATCAGCCAACCACCGACCAACCAATCAGCTAGCCAGCCACGTAGCCAGCCAATCAGCCAACCAACCAATCGAGCGACTGACCCGTCGGTCGGTCCACCATGGCATGGACCGGTCAGCCAAGTGGCCAAGGGGAGAGCAGCAGTGCTGTCATCCTCCACACAGAGAGAGAGAGAAGGGGGGGGGGGACAAATGGTGGCGGGTCAGCCGATGACCGGACGATCCGTCACCCGTGTCACACTGGCCACCTGACAAGGGAACTACATCTTGCCGGACACTGGTCAACACGACTGCCACAAGACGCTGGACACACCCCCCCCCCCCCCCCCCCCCCCCCCCCCCCCCACGGCTCATTGCTTGATCCTATTTAAGGTTTAACGTCGCTACCACCACCGCCACTACCCCCACAATCCCCGCCTCCTCCCTGATAGTGGCTGGTTGTCTAAAGAGGAACAAGGAATGAAGATTCTTGAAAGAGGGTTTTACTTGCTCAGAGATCCTTTCCTCTGTGTCTGGGTCAAGGTGGTCAAGGTCATGTGTTCAATCTGGAGGATAACATCTAGGCTTGCTACTCATTGGTTTTATGCTTGCTACATAACTGTGCGTTTTTTGTTTGTTTGTTTTTGTTTGTTTCATTTCGAAAGCTTTTATTAGCAGTGAATTCTTTCTTTTTTTTCTGTCTTCCTTCATTTCTTTCTCTCTTCATCTCATCCTTTTTTTTTTCTTTCTTTTTTCCCCTCCTCCTTCCTTCCTTCCTTCTTTCTTTCTGTTTGTCTTTCTTTCCTTGTCTTTGTCTGTCTATCTGTCTGTCTATCTATCTATCTACCTATCTGTCTCTGTCTGTCTGTCTGTCGTCTCTCTCTCTCTCTCTCTCTCTCTCTCTCTCTCTCTCTTTCGCTTTCTCTTTCTCTCTTTTTTTCTCTTCTCCTCTCTGTGTTGTAACAATCCGACTGAAAAAGAAAAAAAAAAAAAAAAAAAAAAAAACAGACGCTCTGTTTCAAACACTAAAATGTTAAAGTTCACACGAAAATGCCCATCGGTAATAGAACAACAGATTTGCGTGGCGAATGAATGTTGATAAAGCAACGACAACAGAAAAAAAGTGGGAAACATAGGAAGATAAAAGACCCACTTTCAAAGAAAAGGGAAAACACAATAAAGGGGAAAAAATAGGGGGGGGGGGGGGGGGTGCAAAAGAAGAAAATGAAGGCTGGAGGACCAAAACAAGGTGATCAAGGTAAAAGGTTAAAGGTTCAAGTTCCAGAGCCTAATGGCTCTAGCTTTAGAGAGGTTTACCGGGTCTAATGTTATGGAGGACCCGAGCCCCAACCCTCTTTTTCCGGCGCCTTTCACCTCCCCTGAGCTGAATCAGGGAACCATTGACCATTGGATCAACAGGGAACATGTTCAAGCCGTTGAATCATGACTTTGGACCTCGTTGCCGAAGGCGCTGACCGTGGGCCACTTTTAAGAACACGATAGATAGATAGATAGATAGATAGATAGATAGATAGATAGAGACGGACAGATAGATGGATGGACGGACAGATAGACGGACAGATAGATAAATAGATAGATAGACAGATAGACAGATAGATAGATAGATAGATAGATAGATAGATAGATAGATAGATAGATAGATAGATGGATGGAGATAGATACAGACAGACAGATCGATGGATGGATGGATTGATAGACAGATGAATAGATAGATAGAAAAATAGATAGAAAGACAGACAGACAGATAGATAGACAGACAGATAGATAGACAGATAGACAGACAGACAGACAGACAGACAGGCAGGCAGGCAGATAATAGATAGATACAGACAGACAGATAAATAGATATATAGACCGACAGATAGATCGATGAATGGATGGATGATAGACAGACAGACAGACAGGTAGACAAATAGATAGACAGACAAACAGACAGACAGATGGATGGATAGAGAAATAGATAGAGAGAACAACTCTTCTCACCCCTACTAGCGATCAAAAACACAGATCTTATTTGTCTTGAAGATTAAGTCCCCTTAACCGTAACTCACATGCATCACACCACAACCCCGACACAGGGCCAGAAGGAATACTCCCTTCCCTTTCCAAAGTCCTGTTTCACATGCCCCCCCCCCCCCCCCCCCCCCCCCCCCCCCCCCCCCCCAGTCCCCTTCTCCAGTCCCTGTCTTCCGAAGGGCTGTCACTCTGTGACGGATAGTGACGCGCGCAGAAGGGTGCTCCTAATCGCAATCAGCAGAGAGGGAAAGGAGAGAGAGAAGGGGCGAGCTGGGAAGGGGCGGATGGGGGGGTACCCTCAGGGTCATTTTGCAGTGAAGATGTCAGTGACTCTTTCCTCCTGGAAATCCCCGGTTAGAAATACGACGGTGGGGTCCTCTGTACGTCTATGCCTTTGCTGGGTTAAATCATTACGTACATATGTACAGACAGACAGACAGACAGACAGACAGACAGACAGACAGACAGACACAGACATTCATACATGTATTGACTCATACATACATGTACATACGTATAGACAGACAGACCGGCATTCGTCTATACATACATTCATTCATACATACATGCATACGTACACATATGTACACGTACATACAAACACACACAAATGCATACATACACACATATATGGATACACGCACATACCTGCAAACATATATACACGCATACCTTATATTAGTTTCTTGTAATTCAGTCCCTTGCGGATTCATTCAAGAACTGGCCCTCAGCACTTGTGTCTTAAGAGGTTATCTTTTTCATATTTTCTAATTTTAACAAGAAAATGTAGCTTGTTTTGCTGTTTCGTGAGTTTTTTTGCTTCTTAGGTGGCACCTTTGGTTGGTTTTTTTGAAAACTCAACAAACGTACAATGGTATTGCACACACCAGCCTTTTTCTGAGATAGCATTCTGCCTAAAACTGAAAAAAAGGCGGAAGTAGCAACGTACCACTTTCAAAAGTCACCTAGCTTAAAAAATCAGATTTCCAACCGACAATTATATTTTGTGAATGTTATAATCTTTCATCCAAACGTTGTTTTTGTTTAAAGGTTATAAGCTTGTTGATCTTAAAAATCGTTTATTGTTATCCATCCATTTACTTACTCACGTGCAAATTTGCAATTAAGTAGATTATCTACTTCTAACAACATGGATGTGTGTCTCTCTCTTTTCATTTTCTAAAATATAACAGCAAATTTTGACTATGATAACATTTTTTGTCGGCGTTTTAGCACCAAGCGACTTTCAAAGTTAATGGAATGGTGCTAGGTCACATGCCCTTACAGTTGATATACATTCCCACACACGTATGTAGGAAACATAAAAATATACACGCATACATGCATATTCAAAAGCGTATCTGTACAAACTAACACAAATGTAACAGGTAGACCAACGAGATTGAAATACCTTAACTTTGTTGTTTGTAACTTAAATGTATTGTAAGAAAATAAGTGCTTAGATGCAGCGAAGCTGACCTATCCCAGAATAAAATCCAATCGGACCAAAGTATTTAACGAAGTGAAGAAGACAAACAAACGGTTTTGCGGTGTTTTTTTCCCCCACTATGTGTGTATGTATACATAACTGTCCATAGGAACACAGAATATATGTATTCTATTTCTACTTACAACAATACTGACCAATTTAAAGTAGTGGGGAAAGAAACAACTGTGGGTTAATAATAACAATTCTTCCATCATTATCGTAATGTCACGGGCAGAAATTTGAAATTTTTTAAAAAATGTATATTGTAGTAATTAAAAAAAAAACCCTTCGCTATACAAGAAGGAAACTTTGCAATCCCTCTCGGAGGCAGATTTTATACGTATCGCCCGCGCTTCTAGGCCTTTCGTCCGCTAGCTCGGAAACTCATCTGAGAAACCCGACTTATTGTGTCTGCTGTGCTCTTGGTGTCAAATAATCCTGTGGTGTTCTCAACCACCAAGGTTCAAAGAAGAATCCAACAGCATCCCCAAAGCAGCCAGTGAAAGTTAGTACAATAAAATTGAAAGTGTGGAGAGGTTTTAAAAAGTTGCTAAAAACTAAAAACATTATACAAACAGTATAAAATATAGGGGACAATCTTTGAGCCTATGCTTGAGGATCCGTTTAAGGATGCAAGGGAGATTTAAAAAAAAAATGGTACAGTCTGAGTGGTCAGCTCTGCTGTTCAATCAATAATAATAATAACCCAAGCATTGTCAGCGGCTAAGAATTGTGTAGAACAACCTTTACTTGGATCTCTCCTAAGAGATGCAATCGCACACTGATTGACGACGGGGAATCCGCAAGAAGGGCGTTGAATAAAAACCTTTTTTCTTGCGCCACATTGGATGGAGATAAGGGGGGATTGCTCGTTCATTTTTCGTTGTCCTGAGTGTTGCGCCTCTTGCCTTAAGAAGAAGACCTAAGAGGTCGAAACGCGTCGTGTTTCGTCTTGTGATTCGTTTGTCTATGTTGTTCGACGGAGCCTTTATATATTTTTTTTTAAGATTTCCGCCTGCAATCGTCTCACTTTGCGACTAGAATATGCAGTGGTTCGCTGAATTCTGTAGCGTTCCTTGAATTCTGGTTGAAAAAGCCGTTGGAAATTACCCGTTGAAATACGAATGTTTGGGGATGGCAGGTTAGAGACAAACGTGGATACGTCTACCATTAACCTCAGTGAGGTGACAAATCATATCCATCCTTTCCTTTCCAACTTCCTTCATCCCTATCCTCCCCCCCCCCCCCCCCCCCCCCAACCCCCCTCACCCCCTCTCTCACCATAGTTCCCCTGCCACCGTCTCTCCCCCTCCTCCTCCCTCTCCCACTCCCCCCGCCTTCCCTTCCCCCCCCGCCCTCCCCTTCCCCCCATCTACAAAAGAGCAAATAAAGGACAAGCGCGCAATTTTCTTCGTGATGAGATTTTTATCAGTTTGCTGACAACCAGGTGGAGGTCTGTCTGCCTGCCCTGTCCACCATAGCCAACACGTCATTGTTCTTCTTCATACACAACATGTCTCCAAAGCTCTGTGTGTGTGTGTGTGTGGCGTGGGGGGGGGGGGGGGGGGGGTGGTGGGGGGGAAGGGGCCACCATGAAGCGAAACGAAAACTAGGGTGGACAGAGGTTTATGATCGCAGGAAGGAGGAAGGAAGAGGGAGAGGAGAAGGGGTTAGAAGAAGGGGAGTGGGAGGAGGGGAAGGGGGAGGAGTGGGGGTGGGGGGTGGGGGTGGGGGGTGGGGGGGGGGGGAATCCGCCACGACAGCCCTGTCGCGGGGCGGCATCCCAAAACGCAGCTTGTCATAGACCTCGTCTGAGTCCAAAACATCGTTTATCTCTTTTTGCCATCGTCGCAATCAAAGCATCAGCCTCCCTCATCACTGGGGCTCCCCCCCCCCCCCCCCCCCCCGACCCCTCCCCCAACCCCCTGTAACCTCCCAGGGGCCATTAAGCTCCCTGATGACTATTCTCGGCCTTTCACTTTGGGCTCCGGCCTGGTGGACAGCTAATAAAGCTCCGCCTGCTGCCAGCGGCCAAACAATGCCACTTCCAGTCCTGATTGCCCGGGTCTGGCTTGCTTGCCCGGCTGGGCACGGGCGCGCGAGCTAGCGAGACAGGAGTAGGGCAGGGTAAAGGCAGGGCAGGGCAGGGCAGGCAGGGCAGACCCAGGCCATCCGAGGCCGCCATTACGGCGAGTCACGTGGGGAAGGGGAGGAATGGCGGCGGCGCCGTTTGGAGGGAGCCAATCAGGGGAGATGACTTCATCCTGGAGATTGGCGGTGCGGCGCGGTTGTCGGGCGTGGTGGGCATTAAGTCCCTGGAGGTGTCCCCCCCCCCCCCCCCCCCCTCCCCTCCCCCCCTCTCCCTTCCCTACCTCCGACCCCCACCCCCCTCTCTCTCTCAAACTCCACACACACACACACACACACACACACACACACACACACACACACACACATACACACACACACACACACACACACACACACACACACACACACACGCTCTCTGCTAGTGATGTGCTGCTTTGCGGGGTCTGTGTGGGCGGTGTGGTGGTGCTGGTTGGGGTTAAGTCTGGAAGCAGTTTGGTGGACATTCTCCAGTTGACTGAAGTTTTGTTGGATGACAGGGTGTGTGTCTTCAGCAAGCTCTGTGTTTTTTCCCCAAGTTTTATTCTACTTTTCCAGCTTCTACTTTTTCCCTATTTTTTTGTTTAACTTTTTAAGAAATCATCTTTTTATTTGTCCTCCTACCCTTTCTTATCTTTCCTTTCTCTTTTCTATTTTTCCTACCTTCTACTTTCTCCTACCTTTCCCTACTCCCCCCCCCCCCCCTTGCCCCCCTTCCCCCCACCCCCGTTACCTTTCCTGCTCATTTTGTAATTTCACAAACTCCTTCCTGTTTCCGCCGTCCTTTCGACTTTCGCCAATTTCTTAATATTTTTCTCCATCTGTCCTTATCTCTGCTGCTATCCCTATTTTTTTTCCCCTCCATTTTCCGACTTACCCCAAACCTTTGTTACCCTACTTTTTCAGTACCTTTTTTTTTTTCTACACTTCCTTAGCTTTTTTTTTTCTTTCCTTTTCTTTTCTTTCTAGCTGCTTTTCTCTCTCTCTATTCCTACCTTTCCTACAGCTCCCTTTTTCTTCCATCGATTTTTCTCACGTTTTCCTAAGTTTTCAAGCCTTCTCTGCGTTGCTTCTGCTTTGTCTTACAAGGTCTACGTTTGCCTATCCTTTATAAACTTCCCTCTAGCTGAGTTTCAAAACGGAGTGACTGAGGGCGGAAAATGAAGTAAAATTTAGAAAGAGAGGTGGTTAGTTACCTCCAAGGACACAGACAAACAGTGTAGTCCTGTACTCTGTTTGTCTGTGTCCTTGACGGTAACTAACCCCCTCTCTTTCCAAATGTTCCCCTAGCTGGTCCTATTTTTTTCCCTACCTTTCACTTTTTTTTATCATTATTATTCTTTCCCACTATCTTCTGCTTTTTTTCCCCCCCACGTGGATCTACTTTGCCTACCTTTTCCCGTTTTAATCTTTCTAATTCTACTTGGTCTTACCTTGCCCCCCCCCCCCCCCCCCCCCCCCCCCCCCCTGTCTTTTGGTACTTTCTCTTAACTCATCTGAACTTTTCCTTACTCTTTCTTCTTTCTTTTTTTCTCCTGTTTTCCTATTTTCCGTATCTCCCACTTTCTTTTCCTAACTTTACTACTTTTCTCTCGCCACACCCACTTTTTCTATTTTTTTCCTTCAGTTTTTTTTTCCATCTGCTCCCTCCGTTCCTACCATTTCCTACTTTATCTGACTTTTCCTACTGTCCCTGCCTTTTTTCGTACGTTTTTTTTTTTTTTTTTTTTTTTTCCTATATATGCTTGCTCCTATCCCCCCCCCCCCCCCCCCTCCATTTTCCAACTTTTCGTATCTTTTCTTTCGTACCTTTTGTTACATTTTCCGACTTTTCCCTATCTTTTTCTTCGTGTTTTTTTTTTTTTCTTCTTTTATCTTTCCACACTCCTTCATACCATTTCCTATTTTTTCGTGTCTTTTTTCTGCTTTGTCTACATATCGTTTTCTCTTTCCATACTGTTTCTACTTTGTCTTATCTTTTCCTCGAGGTCTTTACTTTTTTCCACCTTTTTTTTCTCTCTTTACCACCTTTCTCCATTCCCCCCCCCCCCCCCCCCCCCCCCCCCCCTTTCCCAGTTTTTATCCTAGCTTTTTCCTACCGTACTTACCTTCTCTTGCTTTCTCTCTTTTTTTTTTTTTTTCTTTTCGTATGTGTCCCTATATTATCTTACCTTTCCTATCATTTGCTAGCTTTCCCCACATTTAATACTTCTACTTACCTTTTGTCTACCTTTTCCGATTTCTTGTCTATATTTTGTTGTACCTTTTTGCTTCCTTTTTTTCCTACCCTTTCTTCACTTTTCATGTTTTTTTTTTCCTGCTTTTTTTTTCCCCCCCAACCTTTTTCGATCAGTTCCCACATTTCATATTTTTTCCCCTACCTTTTCCTAATTTTTTTCCCCACTTTTCTCATCATTTGCTATTTGCTCCCATCAATCCTTTATCATTCCTTATCCTACTTTTCCCACTTCTCTTACTTTTCCCATCTTTGCATAGTTTAATTATCTTTTCCAACATTTCCCTACCGTTTCCCACTTTTTACAATCTTGTCCCCACATGTTCCCACCTTGTTCTATTTTCACTATCATTTCCCACTGTTTCCTACTAAAAAAAAAAAAAAAAATTTCTACCTTTTGCTAGTTTTCCTACTTTTTCCCATGTTCTCTCGATTTTTTTTTTTTTTTTTTTCTATCCTTTCCTGCAGTTTCAAACATTCCCTTTTTTTTTTTTTTTTTTTTTCTCTACTTTTTTTCTTTATCCCCCTCCTACTTATTTCTTGCTCCTCCCCCCACCCCCCCCCCCCCCCCCCCCCCGCCCGACTTTTAAATACCTTCCCCTACTTTTAAAGAAGAAAACACTTGTGTGTCGTGTGCATACTGGCCACTCGTTTACACCCATTCCTATCTTGTCAAAGGTGAAGAAGATCCGTGGTGTGTTCCATGTCATGTACCAGTCACAGTGAAACATATTCTTTCAGAGTGTTGGCACTTGCATGATGTGAGACATAAACTCTTTACAGCAGACTCCGTGAAAACCTTGTTCAGAGATGTCCCACCGGATGTGATCTTTGAATTTCTGAGGGAGATTAACATTTTTTTTTTTATCTGATCTAAGATTTTACGGAGGAAAGATTTTTAACGAACTTACTGGTGTTTTTTATTATTTTTTTTTTGAAGGTGTGTTTGAAAGAGTTGTGTGAATGAGGGTTTTTGTTTTTGTTTTGTTTTCTAAAAATGACTTGTGTGTTGACTTCAACGCACTGACAGCCTGATATGGCCCTTTGCGGTCGGCTGGGCTATAACCAACATCACCGTTACCGTTTACCCCTACTTTCTCTCCCAGATTTTTTCCTACTTATCCCCACCTATCTCTTCTTACTTTTTCCTCACAGTTTTGTGACCTTTTCCTCCCTAATTTCCCCACTTTTATTCTCATACTTTTTCTCTCTATTCCCCCCCCCCCCCCCCCCCCTGTCTTTTCCTTCATTTACATTGGGGGGGGGGGGGGGGGGGTCTTACGTTTTTCCTCCCTTCTCTACCTTTTCCATCTTTTCCCTCTCTTCTTCCTCTCTTTTCGTTCCTTTATCTAATTGTTTTCCCTAACTTTTATCTTTATCTACCTTTTCCTAATTTGTTTTTTCATTTTTATCTTCTCCTGCCTTTTCTTCCTTTTCCTCTTTTTTTTTTTTTTTTTCAAATTCAGTTTGAAGCTTTTTGATACTGAACACGAACCCTGAATACCTTACAATGTTGCCGACGGCTGGTGCTTAATTTGACACAATTTGATCTCTAAACATCATGACTTTAATAGGTTAAATTGCCGAGGGTGGGGGGGAGGGAGGGAGGGAGCAGTGCT
>JADBJO010002503.1:117500-125000 GCA_016801955.1 Conus betulinus
AGCCCTGTCATGTAGTCTCAGACCGAAATGGAAATCCGTAGCATCATCTTAATCATCCTCATTCTCATCGATCAGCATTAAAAAAAAAAATGTCTCAAATTCTGTGGCCCTTCATGCCCTGCTCTCATGGTGACCTCAGTTTCGATGTCCTCTCCACGTCTGTGGCCTTGTTTGGTTCCGTCGGGGTCCCGGTATCGGCGAGTCCATGGGGGCTGTCGTTGGACGGACGTGGTGGCGCCCTCCGGAGGGAGAGCTCACTCACGCCGGCTCCGCGACTAAGCAATTATTGTCGTCAGTAGGGGGCTTAGTAGGTGGTGCCCTGCGTATGTTAGATCAGAACAGGCGCCACTGAACACCACCGAAGTGACTCGGCAGCAGTGCAGTGTCCTCCTCCGGTGGGGTTGCCTCTTGACGACTTGGTAGATATCTTCTGAGGTTGTGTAAATGGTTTGTCCGAGGCTCTCCTTCTGGAGTAGGTCTTTAAGAGCTGGAGATTTGTCGTGTGAATGATGGGTCAACAACATATCTTCAAATCAAATCATGTTGCTTTGAGCACTGTCGACCACAGACGCCATGAACCATAAACATCTCCATTCATCCACTGGTATAATTTGATGCGTAGACTTGATGGTGTAGGACCCTCCATCGCCGGATCTGGATGATGAGTGGTCTGTTGACCACGATCTGCGTGGTACTGGCCATTTTCCGACCGGTTAAAAATTCAAAACTACAGAAAGCTGCGTTTTTACCAGAACACCTTAGTATTGGTACCTCTGTCTTGGTTCTTTCTGCAGAAACTGTCTGAAAGAACCGATAGAACGTGGAAGTTTAACAAAGATTGAAACCATCACAGATATTGGAATGAAATGTGTCAAAACCATTATTCCGACCACCTTTTAACCAAAGCCTCAAATATCCAAAACACCCCAATTTAACTCCCGACTGCCAACAAATAAAAAAAAAAAAGAAAAAAGTCACCGCATACGAGATCAGCTTTGTGTATACCGCAGAGCATCAACGCCCAATGTTGAAGCCTATAAAACACTATGGGCCATCCCAATATTTATTAACAAATTCAGCAAACGTCAGGCTTGGAACGATTTCTGTTCCAAGCTGCCCCCCCACCCCCCACCCCCCACCCCTCAAATACACACACACACACACACACACACACACACACACACACACACACACACACACACACACACACACACACACACAAAGCCGGCCCAGGAAAAAGTGTGGAAAATAATTAAGAAAATGAAAGGAAAAACACATACTTCTCCATCTATCACCGCATACAGGAACCTGCCGATCATTTGGCCTCTACTGTTGAAAAAAAAACACATGCCTAGACTAGTAAATCTACTTTTTTTCAGTAATCAGTTCAAAGCAAACTGTTCGTGGAGGTTCTGATTACACCAATGGAGACTATTATCTGCCTTTTTCGTTTGATGAACTGAGATCAGCATTCAACATGTTGGCTTGATGTTATCCATGACCAGCTTGTGAAACATCTTCTGGAAGCTGTCTCCATATTCTTTTTAAAGTGGGTATTATTGTCTGGACTACAGGGTGCTTGCCGTCCTCCTGGCCGAAACCTTTGGTATCAAAAAAAAATTCCAAATAAATTCAACTTTACAGTAAACATCAAAACTTGAGTAGCAATGCGCTAATGCTTAGGGTGGCAGAAACCCTTTTATTATTACAATTCCAAAACCCGGAAAAGAGCTGACCAGTCCGACTAATTATTGCCCAGTTGCTCTCACCGAATGCCTTTGTAAATTAATGGAGAAGATGTTCAACTCTCGACTGACGTGAAAGCTGGAAACCGATGGCCTTCTGGTCACGGAACAGTGCGGTGTCCGCAAGTTCCATTCTACAATTGACTGTTTAGTTTTATTCCACATTCAGTCAGTCCTCATCATGATTTTCGGGATCGTCTACCTCTGTTTATTTAAAACGACTGAAAAAATAGTCATTCTTCCTGTGTTGTTTTGGAAGACGAGTATCATCTCGACAAAAACGACTCTGACAGAAACATCAGTCATGGTCGGCATTCAATCTGACAAGCAGATTCACATTGGTATCATTGGTATCACTACGCGGACTACCAGTTTAAATAAGGAAAACAGTTGCAATACTTAAGCTCCCCGCTTTCTGTTTTCAATATTTTCGCTTTTCTTTCTAATGGATGGATACCGTTTTCCCCTCTCCAAAAATAAAGAAAACAGTTGTAATCCTTAGGCATAACAACAGCAACAACTGTTTTCCTCGGAAAAGAAGGAAAATCAGTTGTGATGAGAAGAGATGTTTATAGGAAAACAGCTGTGAGTATCAGATATAACAGCATAGCTCTGCTGTCCTGACGGATGTCCTCAGGAAAACAAGCTGTAACAGGTTTGTGGAGCTCGTCTGCTACCATGATACACTCTTAGATCGGTCTTTTTGTTTAACTCTCGGTTTTTGTTTGTTTGTTTGTTTTGTTTTTCAGTCTCTGCGTTTTTATCTTGTTGTGAGCTCTGTATGTTGCTGGTTTGTCGCTCCGATGTGGCCTTCGTGATCAGTTTTGGGTTGTGAATACCATGACCTCTCTCTCTCTCTCTCTCTCTCTCTCTCTCTCTCCTCTCTCTCTCTCTCTCGTAGATCATTGTGTCCCGGACAGAGACAGACCCTCGTTATTACTGTTGTACACCGGGGCATAGTCCCCTCTCTTTCCGTCGTTGTGTTGATGTCGCGTTCGTCATGAGTTGCTCCACCAGCCAGCGACAGGCAGGTCCGGTCCGCTCCCATGTTGCAGATTAAAATGATGACCCCCTCCGCCGCCTCCCCCCCCCCCCCCCCTTCCCCCCTCCCCACCCCTTACCCCACCTCTTAACGCTTTTCCCTTCCCTGTGTTCACTTCGTGTCTGTTGTCCCTGGCGGGTTTCAAAGTTGTGTCGCTCTACTCGTCTCTCTACATACGTACATACATACATGCATACATACATACATACATACATACATACATACATACATGCATGCATGCATGCATGCATACATACGTACATAGATGAGTATATAGACAGATGGATCAATAGACTGGCGTGCACGCGCGCGTGTGCAATGAGTGTGTGTTAAGATACAGTGTTATCTTGCTTTTCTGTTTGAAGATTCAGTGCAGTTTTGTCATCCTTTTCTGTTTGAAGATTCAGTGCAGTTTTGTCATCCTTTTCTGTTTGAAGATTCAGTGCAGTTTTGTCATCCTTTTCTGTCTGAAGATTCAGTGCAGTTTTTGTCATCCTTTTCTGTTTGAAGATTAAGTGCAGTTTTGTCATCCTTTTCTGTTTGAAGATTCAGTGCAGTTTTGTCATCCTTTTCTGTTTAAAGATTCAGGTTTGTCATGCTTCTCTGTTTGAAGATTCAGGTTTGTCATACTTTCCTGTTTGAAGATACAGGTTTGTCATACTTTTCTGTTTGAAGATTCAGTTTGTCATGCTTTTCTGTTTGAAGATTCAGGTTTGTCATACTTTTCTGTTTGAAGATTCAGGTTTGTCATGCTTTTCTGTTTGAAGATTCAGTTTTGTCATGCTTTTTCTGTTTGAAGATTCAGTTTTATCATGCTTTTCTGTTTGAAGATTCAGTTTTTGTCATGCTTTTCTGTTTGAAGATTCAGTTTTGTCATACTTTCCTGTTTGAAGATTCAGGTTTGTCATGCTTTTCTGTTTGAAGATTCAGTTTTTGTCATGCTTTTCTGTTTGAAGATTCAGTTTTGTCATGCTTTTCTGTTTGAAGATTCAGTTTTTGTCATGCTTTTCTGTTTGAAGATTCAGTTTTGTCATACTTTCCTGTTTGAAGATTCAGGTTTGTCATGCTTTTTCTGTTTGAAGATTCAGTTTTGTCATACTTTTCTGTTTGAAGCATTCTGTTTAAAACATTCACTTTGATCATGGCTTTCGGTGTTAACATTCAGGTTTTTTTTAATCATAGCTTTTGGTTTTATAATCAGTTTTACCATTATCATTCTGTGACTTAGGGGACCCACCTGCGTCTGCCTGCAACCCCGATGGTTATAGGTTCGAACCTCCCCTTGTTTTGGATTTCTGCGGATTCAGAACCCTGTCTGCACCCTCCCCCTCCCCCCCCCCTCCGACACACACACACACACAACATACACACATACACACAGACACACACACACACACCACACACACACACACACACACACACACACACACACACACACACACATACAGTGGATGGGTACGTGATTCAGCCCAGGAAAAGAGAAGGCGGTGGAAGAAGAGACGTGGGCTCCGCCGTCCATCACGCCGTGCTCCAGACACACAGTGAACCTCTGACATGTTCACTGACCGTACGCTCATCAGGCCTTTGGGAATTTGGCCCAATCTTGACCTTTCTTTAACTTTAGGGGAGCTCCGCCGATTTCACGTGGCCTTTTCATGACTGTCACTTCCTGCCCTACAGGAATCCAGCAGGCACGAGAGAGCTGTGTGCCAGAATATTTACAACCACTCAACTCATTCCAGCCACGCTGCTGACATCTCAAAGATATTCAACGCCCAACTTGCGCTGAATTCGCGAAGATAAGGGATCGCTCATTCTTTGTTGTCATTGTCCTGAATGTTTTGTTTCTCTTGCCTGAAAAAGATCGAAACGCGTCGTGTTTTGTCTTGTAATGTGTGTGTTCTTGGTTTTTTTTTGGGAGGACTCACTAAGAATTATTCTTCAAAGATGTTAGAATTTCCGCCTGCAGTCACCTTACTTTGAAACTGATTCCAGAGGCAGAGAAAACTAAGCCTCAATTGTGGCGTAAGCCTTCTGTGATCTATCAAACCCCAGATTAATCAAATATTGACTCGAAAAATTATTAACAAAAGCAGTGCCACGAACGGAAAACATGACTGGCAGCGCAATCAACCAGACACTTATGAAATGGGCAGCTAGTGCCCATTCCGGACAGTTTCAGGCCCTCAGTTTCACGGGCACTTGTTGGAATTAATTCGTTTGCGAACGATGTTTTCCCACACGTTTTTGCGATTCAGAGATCTCATGAGTAAACCACCCCTAGATAGCGAGCGACCCTTGGAACAATCCTGTAAAAATATCATCAGACCAGACGGTTTGGAGATTCTCCTGCAGACAAGAAGACACAACAGAGAAGACAAGACAAAGCTTTTTGTTGTCGAGAGTGTAACGTGAGACAGGGTGATCTTCTGCCCCCCCCCCCCCCCCCCCCCCCCCCCCCGTGTGACATAGCTACCCTCGTCTATGAAAGACAGAGGAAAAAGTCTGAAAAATCCAAAGAGAAACATAAAAAAACAGCAATGAGATCTTCTCAAGTTTAAGATACACACACACACACACACACACACACACACATATATATATATATATATATATATATATATATATATATATATATAAACTGACTATTGACACAAAACAATAACAAAAAAAATACCACTTAAGAAACAAGTACACAAATGGATTAGGAAAGAGAGAGACGGGAATGGGATGTGGTGTGTGTGTGTGTGTGTGTGTGTGAGAGAGAGAGAGAGAGAGAGAGAGAGAGAGAGAGAGAGAGAGAGAGAGAGAGAACAAATATATCTACTCTCTTTGGGATAGGAGAACAATATTGTATTGTCGATGATCCTACTTAGCCCAACGACACATTTCATATTGTCCATGACAACACATGATATCATTTTCATACTATATATGGCATTTGAAAAATCTATCCATAAAAGAAACCCCCAAAATCTACAATGAAAGGAATCAATCCGAAAAAAAATGTGGGTCATGAAAACAAAATCATATGGGGAAAATAGTGTGTTGAACACAATTATGTCCATGACAAAAATGTCCAGAAAAAAAAGAAAGAAAAGAGTCACAACAGCACAGATGTGAGGGGAGATGGGAGATTGTGGAATGGGTGGTGTGTGTTGCGGATGGGGGGGGTAAAGGGGGGTAGGGAAGGGGTGTTCGTAAAATGTTTTCCAAGAACTAAAATCCGAAAATTAACATGGGCATTCTTTTGTGTCCTTCAGAAAAAAAATTGAATATATTTTTTTACCGTCGGAAACGGATTTTATCAAAGGAATGACTGAATGATTTTAGTATTTGCCAGTATTAAGGTCCGTTCGTTTACTTAAACTTACCTTCAAACAGCACCAGGACTGCCATATTTTGTGATGCTGTCAATAAAATTCACGGAGACAAAACTATGGGAGGGAGGCAACTCTGTTCAGTCGTACCGTGACATAGGGATGATGTCCCTTATCCATTTGGCTTGTCCGCCGAACAAACGGGCAGAACAAGTTCCATGTACACATTTCAGATTTTCAGTTGGACACGACGGCGCGGACTTGCTCGGAGTTTGTTTCGTAGTTAAGTAAGAAGGTACTTTGCCCCTCCCCCTTGCTCACATTTGTCCAATCAGAGGAAGAGCGTGACGTCTACGTGAGGTCCTGACTTCTCACAGTATTCATCATTGTCAACGCCTGTTTTAGAGATGTCGACTGATGCAAAGAATACAGACCAATCAGGAGTCAGTACTATTAATTGGGTCTGGTGAGATTCAACAACAACAACAACAACAAAAAAATCGCACGTAAACAAACAACAACAAAAAAGTCTTTCTGATCCATAGAGCACAAAGTCCGTAAGTGTCATGGTACCATACGCCGTAAATATGCGGTGGTTAGCGTCGCCGACCCAGTAGCAGGCTAAGAGGTTGTGGGTTCGATTCCCATCAGTGGGATTTCTTCGTGGCATTTTTTTTCTTCTTCTTCTTCTTCTTTCTTTCTTCTTCTTCTTCTTCTTTTTTGCCCTTACCCTGAGCTGCGTGTAACATGTGTCTCAGATGGGGAGACTGGAATCCCACAGTTGAGTTTCATGCATTAAATGGATGCGTCTCTGAAAGTGGCGGTCACACTTCCTGACCAACCCTGCAGGTTGTGTGATCTCTCGGGCCTGGTTGACGGGATAGAAAAGTGTACGGTACAGCCCTCTGATGTAGTGTCTGACTGTAGTGGAACGCCACAGAATCATCTTTATCTTCCACATTGTTCACTGATCATCGGGTAAAACGGGCACGTCATGCTTCATTGACTCCTTTGTTTCTCAGGAGGCCTACTTGTGAGTGTGTCCTACACCGAACTCCGAAAAACAAAAAATCTCAGATGTAATCCTTCACCCCAAATACTGACGCACGATTCGCCTCAAAGGATTTGTTGTGGTGCCTGTGAAAAAGTGACGGTACTTAGTAAGAAAAGATATGCTTACTGACCATTGGCAACATTATATTGTGTGTATTGACGATAAAGTATATCTTAATCGGAAAGGAACTGAAAGCCAAATTATCTTGTTTGTATTGAAGATGAGATCTATTTCAGATGGAACGTAACTGAAAGAGACATTATCTTGTTTGTATCGACGATGTAATCTATTTTAAACGGCAAAGGAACTGAAAGTCGACATTATCTTCCTTAAATCGAT
>JADBJO010002503.1:127500-132500 GCA_016801955.1 Conus betulinus
TATGGGCCAGGACATGTGAGGAGTCTTTTGCAATTTCTCTTGCCTTTCGTACAGCATGCTTCTCCTACAATTCACTCATGCTCGCTTGCCTTTCGTCCACAACTTTCCCTCTCACACACACATTCACAGTCTTGTTCAACACGCCATTCATTTTTTTTTTTTTTTTTTTTTTTTCACATTGAGCCCATCGAACCTGTACAAGAAGCCAAAGGTTAAAACAGATTCAATAAAACATCTGCAAAACTGTGCAAGGATTTTTGAGTTTACATGGAGTAAGCACAGCTGTTGCCAACAGTAAACCCTGGACAGACCTTTCTCATGAAAAGCTGCAGTACGTGTTGAAATCAAAAGTTAGTTTGTTGTCAGTTACTGTGCCCAGATTGTCTTGTTTTGATTAACGATGAATCATTTCAAACAGAAAGGAAAGTGAAAGTGATATTATACTGATTGTGTCGAAGAGGAAATATGCTTTCAACGGAAAGGAACTGAAAGCGACATGATTTTGTTTGTATTGAAGATGGAATATTATTTTAAACGGAAAGGGGGTGAGTGAAAGTGACATGATAATTGTCTGTATGGAAGTTGAAATCTATGTTAAGCGGAAGGGAACTGAAACTAACTTGTATTGTATTGGAGAAGAAATAGTTTCAAAGTGGGATGAATACAGGCATAACTTGAAACAAACTTAAAAGAAAAATCACTTTAAAGACACAAACAACATTACAGGACAAGAACGTGAAATGTATTTGAAATGTATTTGAAAGCGACATATTATCTTGTTTGTATGGACGATCTTAAAATGGACAGGAATTGAAAAGCGACATTATCTTGTTTGTATCGACGAACAAAATGTACTTAAATGGAAAGGAAGTGAAAGCGACATTATCTTGTTTGTATTGAACATGAAATGTCTTTTAAACGGAAAGGAATTGAACGTGACATTATTTCGTTTGTACTGAAGATGAAATATATTTGAAACTGAAAGTAATTGAAACTGACATTACCTTGTTTGTATATAAGGTTTAGTCCAATTTAAACTGAAAGGAACTGAAAGCGACATTGTATTGTTTGTATTAAAGATGAAATATATTTGAAATGAAAAGGAACACACACACACACACACACACACACACACACAACACACACATACACATAGAGAGAGAGATATATATATATATATATATATATATATATATATATATATATATATATATATATATATATGTGTGTGTGTGTGTGTGTGTGTGTGTGTGTGTGTGTGTGTGTGTGTGTGTGAGAGAGAGAGAGAGAGAGAGAGAGAGAGAGAGAGAGAGAGAGAGAGACTCGGACGACCACGATATCATCCACTGAGATAAACAGACTGGAAACTAGAAGAGGCTTAGGGTGAGCGCAGATTCCCACCAAGGTTGAGCAGATCCGGGATCCGCCTTTTGATCCGGATCCGCTGCACGGATCAGCATCAATCTTTTTATAACTTCGTTCTGTGGCCACATTTTGTCTTTGCACCAAGTTTCATTAATATTGGATGAATGATTTTTTTTTCCCATAATCTTGCTGACAGACAGAGAAACCAAGAAACAACCATAAACGGGTAAAATGATCTCACTATCGAGGCATTACTCGAACCTAGCAAAGACTGAAAACAAACACATATCCCGCAGGGTAACGGCGCACAGGATAGCGCCATCCTATCCCATCCCAGCCCCCCCCCCCCCCCCCCAGTCCTTCATTAATCTACAGGGTTGACATGTCTTCATTACCAGACAGAGGAGGGGAGACAACCTCCCACAATTTTGACAAGACGAACAGTGTTCAGTCTGTGGCGACTCCCGGACCAGGCGTACGTCAGGGTGACAGCCGCATGTACCTCAAGCTAAGCTAACCTCCCCCTCCCCACCCCCCCCCACCCCCCCCACCCCCCCCACCCCCCGCACCTCCACCCCATCCCCCTATACTCCATTCCACCATCCCTGTGTGTGTCCTAATCCCCTTACCCATACCTTCACCCCCCCCCCCCCCCCTCCTGTTACTGACCATCGTTGGTCGAGAGTTCTTCTGACCAGAGGACAATGCCACAGCTAACTGATCGCCTCATCAGGTCTTGATGGTTGCAGTGGCTACTTAAAAGTATAATGGATTTCTCTCCGCGGTTCTCGCTGAGTGTTGACACCACGGACAAACGATGGCCTGGGGAAGTTTTGGATGAGGGGAAAAAGAGGGAGGGGGTGGGGCCGGAGGTTCGTGAAGGGGGGGGGGGGAAGGGAGGGGGGGAGAGCATCGTGTGAATGTCTGTAGGGGAGAGAGAGGAGGAGGATGAAGTGGGGACAGTGTGCGGGTGCGGGGGGTGGGGGGTGGGGGGGGGGGTGGGGGGCAGAAAGAGAGAGAGAGATTTGAGAATCTTGTCAATAATCATCAGCATTCATGTTTAACATCCGTACCTGTGTATGGTCAGACAAATGGCGAAGATTCTGTCAACACTCATTGAAGATGGAAGTTGTGTGTTTAGGAGACCGGATGTTTTGTTCTCTAGGCTTCCAACGCTTGTTTAGAAATTGTCCTAAAACCCACCCCCATGATATCAGAGCACGGTTCTGTTTATGGTGGTCTGGAGTGGAGAAAAAAAAAAAAAAAAAAGGTGGTAACATGACGATCTTCAGTTCTTTCCCTTGGAATTTCGATCACCGGTGATCGACGGTTTTCTTCCCCCAGAATCATGGTATTTAAAACAACATTTTTGTTATCTGAAGCAATATATCGCCTAAAAAAAAACAAACTCGAAATAGACACATTCATCACAAAAACATGATTAATTTAGAAATAATGCGCAGAATGTTACGAAAAGTTACGAAAAAATTCAAGCAAAATGCAAAAATTTCAAAAACTGTTGAGAGTTTTAAAATAATAAATAGAATGTGGATCAGCCTTGGAAGAAGATCTTGACCTTGTTGGTATGGGAGACCAAATCGATTCAATTGTTCCAAAGCGAGGTGATTGCAGGTGAAAACTGAAACAAGCAAAAAAAAAAAAAAAAAAAAAAAAAAACTATGCCACCGAACCAAAGACACAAGCAAATGAACTAGACAAACACAACGCGTTTCGACCTCTTTGATCTTCTTCTTCAGGCAGGACAAATAATCAAGATAATGAAAACGAAGAGCGAACGAACGATCACTTCCATGTTGTACCCACTTGGAGAAAATAACTGATAGTTCGTTCTTCGTTTTCATTGTCTTGAATGTTGCTTTTTGTCTCACCTGAAGAAAGCCAAAGAGGTCGAAGCGCGTTGCGTTTGTCTTGCAATTTGTTTGTTTTTCTTTCGCTCTGCGGCATGATCACTTTTTTTTTTTTTTAAGGTTGATAGGAATCGGAAAGAAACTGGGCCAAAACCTGATTTTTTTTGTTGTTGTTGTTGTTGTTGTAAATCTTCCTTTGTCTTTATTCATTCCTTTCTCTTTTATATATTGATAGACTGAATTATATACGTCAGGGGCACGTGACTGACCGACTTTTAGTCCGCTCGATGGTGATTGGTAGTAGATGACGCGCGGCGTTGACCCCCTGGTTGGACAAGACGACCAGGGTTCAGTTTGTAGCCGAACGCTAACATGGCATACGTCATGTTGACGTAGCGCGATGAGAATGTCTCTCTCTGTCGCCCCCCTCCCCCCCCCCCTCCCCAATCCCCTTTCCACCTCCTCACACCCCTGCCTCCACTCTTATTCCCCCACCCCTCCTCATTCCTCCACCTCACCCATCCCCTATTACTGACCCCCCCCCCCCCCCCCCCCCCCCCCCCCCCCCCCCCGCTTGCGCTGTTCTCGCTGACCAGAGGGCATCGCACAAGCAACTAGAACTGATGGTCTCATCATGTCTTGATGGTCACTGTGGACTACCCACCCCATAATGGATTTCTCTCCGCAGGCTTCCTCTTAAAGTTGACACCACGAACAAACAATGCCATGGGAATGTTTTTTGTAGGGTACGGGGGGGGGGGGGGGGGACTGATGAGAGGAGGACAGGAGAGAGAGAGAGAGAGAGAGAGAGAGAGAGAGAGAGAGAGAGAGTTGAGAAGCTATTAAGTTAGATTCACAATGAACGTCTTAGCCCACTAATGGTGACATCACAGACGTGAGTGAAGACAAACGGGAAGCCTTCCGTAAACAATCATTCAGGAAAGATGGGGCGTTCAGATGACTAACAATTCCATTCTGTCAGCGCCCAACAACGTGTCCAACATTCCGCAATAAGCACCATGTCCAAAATTCCGCATGAAAGCACTAGCCCTGTCCAAAATTCCGCATAAAAAGTACAAACCATGTCCAAAATTCCGCATAAAAACACCATGCAACCATGTCCAAAATTCCTATAAAAGCAAAGCATGTCCAAAATTCCCATAAAGCACCAACCATGTCCAAAATTCCCAATAAAAGCACCAACCATGTCCAAAATTCCGCATAACAACAACTACTATGTCCAAAATTCCGCATAAAAACAACTACTATGTTCAAAATTCCAAATAAACGCGCCAACCATGTCCAAAATTCCCTATGAAGGCACCAACCATGTCCAAAATTCCGCATAAAAGTGCCAACCATGTCCAAAAATTCCTGCATAAAAGCACCGACCATGTCCAAAATTTTGTATAAATGCACCAACCATGACCAAAATTCCGCATGAAACCACCAACCGTGCTCAAAATTCCGTATAAAAGCACCAACCATGTCCAAAATTCCGCAGAAAAGCACCGACCAATCAAATCTTTCTATTCACGGTGTACTTGAAAGTTAAATCGGTTGGAATGGCAGACAATAAGAAAAGATTTCTCGAGACATGATCTGGACCGGATAAGATTGGAAATGCAAAAAGAGGGGGGGGGGGGGGGGGGGGTGGAGGGGTGTAGAAACAGTTGAGGGGGGAATAAAGAGACCCGGGCTACATTCTTTGAATGTCGACAGATATATTCCAGAATTTCTCGGGAGATGACACAAACAAAAGCTGTT
>JADBJO010002503.1:147500-150000 GCA_016801955.1 Conus betulinus
GCGGATCATCTCTAAAAGACTATCTTAAAAACTGTAACGTTGGGGGGTAACCAAGGGGATGTCTGTAGGAGGTAACCAAGGGAATGTCTGTAGGAGGTAAACAAGGGGATGTCTGAAGGAGGTAACCAAGGGGATGTCTGTAGGAGGTAACCAAAGGGATGTCTGTAGGAGGTAACCAAGGGGATGTCTGTAGGAGGTAACCAAGGGGATGTCTGTAGGAGGTAACCAAGGGCATGTCTGTAGGAGGTAACCAAGGGCATGTCTGTAGGAGGTAACCAAGGGGATGTCTGTAGGAGGTAACCAAGGGGATGTCTTTAGGAGGTGAACAAGGGGATGTCTTTACGAGGTAACCAAGGGCATGTCTGTAGGAGGTAACCAAGGGGATGTTAAACAAGGGGATGTCTGTAGCCCCCGTTCTTTTTTCTGTGTGTATTAAGAAATTGACTAACAGTATGCACGGAGCTCCGTTTTGAAATGATGCTTTGGAGATCTTTATCCTCCTGTTGGCTGATAACGTTCCATGAATATCAGAAACGATAGTTGGTCTGTAAATTCAGTCAAACAGGTTAGGAAGAGCTTTTGCATCTCTCTCAAGGCGAAGGCAAACAACGCAAAAAGTAATACCATAGCGTTTAGGAAAAAAGGTGAATACCCTTGTTGCACGGGAAAAATGGATGTATAAGGAAATACCTATGCCAGTGGTGAATGTTTACAAAATACTTGGGCTCATATTTTTTCAACCCGTTTTAAAAGTTTCAGTTTTTTCCTTGCAAAAGATCTTGTAAACAGAGCTAAACAATGTTTATTTTGTGTCCCAAAGAAACCGCGTAGGTTCAATAATGAGTGACATTGTTTTTAAATGTAGTTCGATTCTCAGATTCAGCCTATTGTATACAACAGAGCTGAGTTATATAGGACCTCGAATCTGTCTGTATACAACCTGAAAATATTCATTTGTATGCATTGAAAAAGTTTCTCGGTGTTTCACTACAAAACACCAATGACCTGGTCTATGAGGAGACTAACAGGTATCCAGTTCATTTACTTTCGGTGGCTAGATGCATTCGTTACTGGCTAAAAAAAATCGAATGTTACCTGAAAGATTACCTCAGAGAGCGTATAAAATGTTAGTACAGCTAGACGCCAGGGGTAAGAGCAATTGGGTCCACGTGCTCTCAACTACAAACTGTTAGAGAGCAACTAATCCCACCAAAGTACTTATTAAGAACATTTTGTTTCTTCAAACCGAACTTCGTTCGATGAGGTCATTAACAGAATCTGTTAATGACCTCATCGAACGAAGTTCGGTTTGTTTTTTTTTTTTTTTTATATAAAGCATTTAAAATGCGAAATGAAGTGTTACGATAGTAAATTCTGTGTTAAGCTGGTTTAAAAGAGTTGAACAGCGCAGTCTGATGTATGTTTACCCCGTTCTATGGGGCTAATGACTTATATGATTAGATGTAGACGTCTGCGTCTCTCTCTCTCTCTCTCTCTCTCTCTCTCTCTCTCCTCTCTCTCTCTCTCTCTCTTACACAAACACACACACACACACACACACACACACACACACACACACACACACACACACACACACACACACACACCACACACACACACAACACACACACACACACACACACACACACACACACACACACACACACACACACAACACACACACACCACAACACACACAACACACACACACACACACACACACACACACACACACACACACACACACACACAACACACACACACACACACACACACACACACACACAACACACATCCCTCTGGTCTCCCCATCCGCTTCCTTTCTTTTGTCCATCGCTCTGTCGTATTATTATGAACATACTCCCCATAGTACAGTTCCACAGGCATTCTCGAGCAAATACGTTAGCGCGGGGGTTTGGGGGTTGGGGTTTGGGAGTGGGGGTGGTGGGGGGGGGGGGAGGGTGAAGTCAAGGGCTGGATGCATATTCATGCGCTGATTATTCATACTTGGCTTCCCTCCCTCACCCCCACCCCCCACCCCCACGCTCTACCTCCTCCCCCCCCCCCTCCCCTGAGCACCGGATGTAAAGGAGCTTTGTAAATGTTTTTTTCCCTCATTAGCCTCTTAAAGTAAATTGCTATTATTTCCTCTCTCTCTCTCTCTCTCTCTCTCTCTCTCTCTCTCTCTCTCTCTCTCCTCTCTCGTCTTCTCTCTCTCTCTCTCTCTCCCTCCTCTCTCTCTCCCTCTCTCTCTCTCTCTCTCTCTCTCTCTCTCTCTCTCTCTCCTCTCCTCACTCTGCCCCCCTCTCTCTCTCAACTCCTCTCTGTGCTGTCTCTCTCTGGGTCTCCTGTGTGTGTGTGTGTGTGTGTGTGTGTGTGTGTGTGTGTGTGTGTGTGTGTGGTGTGTGTGTGTGTGTGTGTGTTCTCCATGTATCTCACTAAGCTTACACAGACTTACGCTATCCTTCATTTTATAGTCTGCAGTTACACAACCCTGAAA
>JADBJO010002503.1:155000-157500 GCA_016801955.1 Conus betulinus
TTTAAAATGAAGGATTAAAACCTACAGATCTGTTTCAAGCTAAAAGCTCTCCTCAGGGGAGCTTTTAGCTTGAAACGATCTGTAGGTTTTTAATCCTTCATTTTAAACCTATTTTAAATTGTTATATATATATATATATATATATATATATATATATATATATATATATATGAAATTGGAAATGAAATGAGGCAGGGAACAGCAAACAATAAACATAAACAAGTGGGGTAGTCTTTGCTCCCATAAGGAAACCTAACACAGAGTAACTTTTATTCAAGACTGGCACAGCCTTTGAAACTTGAATAAAGTCAGACAAATACAAAGACGAACATCTAATAGTGAAGTGTTGGCCTGCGCTTGTTTTTTTCCCCCCCACTATTAGATTGTTCGTCTTTGTATTTGTCTGACTTTATTCAAGTTTAAAAGGCTGTGCCAGTCTTGAATAAAAGTTACTCTGTGTTAGGTTTCCTTATGGGAGCAAAGACTACCCCACTTGTTTACTGTTTTTTATGTATATATATATATATATATATATATAATATATATATATATATATGTATGTATGTATGTATGTATGTATATATATCAAACATTTTAAGTGGTGGGTCTAAGATTTTCCATTTGCAACAGTTTTGCCACTAGCGATTAAAAGTGACAGCAGCATAGATATGTGTGTGGGGAGAACGATTCTTTCACTGCTTACTAAGTCATTGAGAGTTCTAAAATCTACTCTCAGATGTGTGTAAGGGTAAATAACCGCTTCGCAGATTTCTGCAGCTTTCTCTAGTCCACGTCTTTCTGAACTGAGCTGGATAAAGTTTTTGCACTCGTAGATTTAAGAAAAAAAAAATTCAATAGCAGCTGCATTGAATATCATTGTTGTCCTGAGTGTTTTTGCGTCTTGCCTGAAGAAGGCCTAAGAGGTCGAAACGCGTCGTGTTTTTGTCTTGTGATTCGTTTGTCTCCGTTTTGTTGTTTTTGTTGTTGTTGTTGTTGTTGCTTTGGGGGGTTGCGATGCGCTATTAATTACTTTCAAAATTTGAATACCATTAGTTAATACAACTCTTGCATGATACATAGCAGAGCATTCGTGGTCCTTGTGGTAACATCTGTACATGTAACAACAAAACAAAAAAAGTGAGGAGAAGAAGATTCCTAGAGAATTTTACACGTCAGTCACAAGTTATTTGAACACCACTCTATTCCCGTCTTTCTCTTGCACTCAAATACCAGCTTGAATGAAATGAAAATGATACTGTTTTTTTTTTTTACTGCTGAAGAGTAAGGGCTGTTAAATGTCATATATTTCGCTGTAAACAAACCGCTTACTGACACAAACCATGGTCAGGCATCAAATAGATAAACAGTTCAAATACATCAGGTGAGAAAGTCGCTCAATGACTCCCTTAGGTAATTGTTTACACCGCGATTTTGTTTGTAAATAACAAGAATAAAGCAGGAAGGCACACACACACACACTTACACACACACACACACACTGACACACTTACACACACACTGACACACTTACACACACACACACACACACACACACACACACACACACACACACACACACACACACACACACACACGCACGCACGCACGCACGCACGCACACGCACACACACACACACACACACACACAGACATGGTGAAGGTCCATGGTGAAGAACCAAAGAGCTCTGCCCAAGAGATGGGGGACTCCCCGTCTACTGACGCAGAGGCACGCATGAATATCCACAGTTCTGGTCCAGTATCCTGACCACTTCACTGACAGAAGCGTCAACAAGTCTGCAGACACACCCCCACCCCCCCACCCCCACCTACCCCCAATCCTCACCCTCTTCTCCCCTCTCACCATTAACCCCCCTCCTCTTCCCCCCCCCCCCCCCCCCCCCCCCCCCCCCCCCATCCTCCCCTCCTCACCCCCTGTAGCCGTTTCCCCCCTACCCGGCGACCACGTCACAACCGTTTACCCCGACATGCCCCAGAGCTGGCCCGGTCCCCAGCAGGGGAGGCCATTCCCGCCTCACACTCTGCCCAGCGCCAGGCAAGGGAGGTCATAAACAGCGGAAGCGGGGCCACGCCACGAGTTGCGCGCCTTGAGCGTGACGGCGACAGTAGCGGCGCCTGCAGCACGCGGTGCACGAGCAGGAGGGGAAAAACAAGGGGGAAAAAAAAAAAAAAAAGGTTGAGCACGTGAAGCACGCCGCCACGCCGCTAATGGTCCTTGGCCTGCAGCAGCCCCCCCCCCCCCCCCCCCCCTCCCAACCCCTTACCCCGAATCTCCTTATCCTTCTCCCTTCTCAATCTAATCCTCCCCCCCCCCCCCCACACCCCACCCCCCCCCCCCCCCCCCGGCAACCATCACCACATCCCCATCCACCTCCGCCTCACTCCGATCCATGCCGCGCCAAATTGCTGCTGAAGGCAACAAGTCTTTCGTCTTGGGCCCCAGGGCTGATATGTGTTGAAAGAAAAGGATGGGGTAGGGTGG
>JADBJO010002503.1:167500-177500 GCA_016801955.1 Conus betulinus
TTTTATGTGTCACAGGGACTATATTCGGGTGTTGTTTTTTCTGTCACCAAGACTTATTTTCTTCAATGTTCACTTTCACAATTTCATAATGAACACTTGACATCCATCTTGGCTTGATTTGAATGATGCACGCCGTGTTGATGCTTGTACTCTTTGCTCTTTTGAAAATTAGTTGAATATGCTCATGGGACTATTCCTAATGTCCGTATGAGGACATTTTTAATGTTGTGTATTTTCCATAATGCCTCATGAACGTGTTTATCACGTGCCGTATGTCTTGATAGATCGATTCGATTTTATTTGAAATGAATGAAAAGAAAAAACAAAAACAAACGTCGTTCGTGGATGTGGAAGATGGCATCCTCTCGCTGTTCCTCTTTTCATCCCATGACGACACACTATAGATTGTTGATATTCCGTGAAAATATATTACTTTGTGGGATAGTTATTCCATTCGTGACAGTAACCTCACCGTTCATGTGGTCAATGGAAAATGTATTCTACTCCAGTTTAAGTGATAATATGAACATATCCCGGATGCGCCCTCTGATCTTCTTATTAAGCCGCATCAAATTTTTAAGGACGCCGTCCAAATTTTCACCATGTTATGTTTAAAAAAAAAAAAAAAAAAAAAAAGAAGAAAAAAAAAAAATGGTTTACAGTTTTTTGCGTGATCGAGCTTAACAGACGAACAAACGAATCAACAGTCACTGGTGGAAACTTAACCTCCTTTTCTGAGCAGAAACCGTCAGAGAGGGGAGAAAAAAGAAAGAAAGAAAGGAAACGGAAAAGAAGGAGCAAAACAAACAAAAACCCGAGAAGTCGTGCAAATCATCTCTCTCAGCAGCCTGATCCGGTTCGCTACCCTCTGTACTTTTAATGAACCTGTATTACATAGCCTTTCCCTTCCTGCCACGCCGCTTCTTTCCGGTCACACGGGATTATGGGACGTGTCACTACTGCCGGCAGGGGGGGAAAAAAAGGGAAAAAAAAAAAAAATTTACCATGTTTGCGCATGCGCGTTCCGTATGGTTGAGGAGCAAAGGGGGTGGGGTGGGGTCGGGGTGGGGGTCGGGGGTGAGAGAATGGAAACTCCGGGTGATGATGCTTCTTGGTGTTTGGTGGTGGGGGGCTAGCTTGACGTTAATGAGTGCTCTCGGCTCTGTTCGTTCGCAGGGGAAATTTGCACGTTTTCGTTCAGCGGAGAGCCCTCATGAAGCCGCAGTTTCGTAGCTAAAGTGTAACTTTGCGCACGTTTTCGGAGTTGCGGTCGGGACACGTAGGCTGAAATTAGGTGGGAGGTTGTGAAGAAGAAGGCTGCACTGCCTAATTCACGGGCTGATGGAGACAGAAGCTTCTCTCTCTGTCTCTCTCTCTGTCTCTGTCTCTCTCTCTCTCTCTCTCTCTCTCTCTCTCTTCCCCCCCCCCCCCCCCCCCCCCCCCCCCCCCCCCCGTCCCCGCCCTAAATTGCTTTAGTTTCAAAGTTACTTTGTGTTGGTGATTTTTGTTGTTTGTTGAAAACACCACGGCGGGTTGTGGTGGCGATGGCGATGATATTGGTGGTGGTGGTGGTGATAATGGTGGTGGTGTCTGTCTGGGATGGGGTGGGGAGTGGTGTATTTTTTTTTTCTTTAAGAGGGAAGAGGAGGAATGGAAGGTGGAAAGGTCGGGGGGGGGGGGGGGGGGGGGAGGAGGGGAAGGGGTGTTGCTAGCGCGCTCTGTAATCTTTTTTGCGTTATTTTCTTTTCTGTTTGCTCTGTGCATTATGATAAATCATCAACGTCTTCGTTCTTTTCGTCGCCCAGCCTCCTCTCTCTCTCTCTCTCTCTCTCTCTCTCTCTCTCTCTCTCTCTCTCTCTCTCTCTCTCTCTCTCAAAAAGCTCTCTCTTCTCTCTCTCTCTCTCTCTCTCTCTCTCTCTCTCTCTCTCTCTCCTCTCTCTCTCTCTCTCTCTCTCTGTCAAAAGCTAAGGAAAACCATCTAGTAATTTTGTTTGGGCAGAAGATAAGTCAAAAGGACTATTTGCCATTCGCTCCCTATCTGGATACTTGAGGTCACAGAGTGTGTTCACCCAGCATTCACCTCCAATAACTGTGGTTTGTGAGAGAGAGAGTTATAGAGAGAGAGAGAGAGAGAGAGAGAGACTAGAGAGAGAGAGAGAGAGAGAGAGAGAGATGGGGGTGTGGTTAAATAGCTTCTCCATGAATTTACCTCATTGTTTTGTGTATTACCACTATGAGTTTATCTCATAGCTTTATGTATTACCACTGCGAATTTATCTCATTTATGTATTACCACCATGTCAATAGATCACTGCGTTATATTACCACTACGTCATCAGACTACTGTTTTATTTATGACTACTTCATTCAGAATGAGGCCGCTATGTGATATTACGCACTACGTCATCAGACCACTGTTTTACATATCATTACTTCATAATTAGACCTCTGTGTTACATTACCACTACGTCATCAGACCACTGTTTTACCACATCACTGCTTTATGATTAGGTCACTGTGACATAACCACTACGTACGTCATCAGACCACTGTTTTACATATTACTACGTCATAACTAGACCACTGTGCTATGTTACCACTACGTCATCAGACCACTGTTCTGCGCATTACTGCTTCATGATTAGACCACTGTGTTATATCATATTCCCTCAACGTCATCAGAATTGCATATTGATACCTCAGAACTAGACCACTGTGTCATATTACAACTACCGTCGTCAGACCACTGTTTTACATATTGCCACTTCACAACGAGGCTACTGTGTTACATCATCACTACGTCATTACATCACTGCTTATACGTTACTTCTACGCCATTACACCGCCGTGTGACATTACCACATTGTCATTGCATCACTGTTATAAATTCCACCATGTCATCAGACCACTATGTTACATTCAAGCTTCGTGAACAGACCACTCCTTTATGTTCTCACAGAGACTACTCTCGGACCTAAAATTAGGGTTAGGGTTAGAGTAAGTAAGTTAGGATTAGGGTTCAGAATTAGGGACGAATCGGGCGTGAGAGACATACTCTACCGTACCCGGTTAGGTTCAAACGTCCTTTGGAGGGGTCTTCGAGCTTCGTCTAACGATCATTTTGACACCCCAACGATTCAAACATTTAGGCGGTAGCATTACTTTGACGTCAAAACACCAATAACGTCAGTAATGACTGTCTAACCAGTTTCCTGCTGACGACGTTCTTTCAAGCGATAGAATCAAAGTATGTAGTTAACTGTTCCGCGTTTTATTTTTCTTTTATTTTATGTTATGTTTATTGGTGGTTCCCTGAGCACATAACGATACTTTTAAGACGTAGAACAGTCACGCCGCTTTATCAGCCTGTCCGCCAGGAGAGATTAAGAAATAAAATAAGTAAAATAAAACCAAATGAAATAAAAAGAAGGGAAACGCCAGAAAGTCTTGCCGCTGTGCGTATTAGACGACCCACTCAGACACGCACACACCAGCCGACACCTTGACAGGCCGACACTAAACCAAGGTAGATAACTGTGTAGTAAAACCGGGCCACTAAGGGGCCATAATTGTTACGGTGGTTCCGATACGGCGCGACGCTGGCTCAGATTGGTAACAACATCAATTACTTTTATTAGCGCTGGAGTCCCAGACACTGTTGTGTGGGATACTGTTTTCTTCTATTCGTTCTTCTTCTTTTTCTTCGTCGTCTGCTTCTTCTTCTTCTTCTTCTTTCTTTCTTCTTCTTCTTCTTCTTCTTCTTCTTCTTTCTTCTTCTTCTTCTTCTTCTTCTTCTTCTTCTTCTTCTTCTAATGACTGGAAAGAAAACTTCAGTCCACTGAAGAGAACCTAGCAGACTTAGCCAAAGTAGTAAATGTGTACGTCAGTGAAATAGTTAGAAATCAGAGAAGCAAATGAACTGTAAAATAAACATGTATGTAAGGAAAATCAGGAAAAAAAAAAAAAAAAAAAAAAAAAAAACCGTAAAAATAAATGTATGTGTCGGTCGGAATGGATGTGCCAGACAGCGTATTATTGCTGGAACATTTTGAAGTTGGATCCTTCAGGTCCATCTACCTGGGAAAATATGCTGACGACGCACTTCACCTTTGACGCTGTAGCTGCCGCTGCTGCTCCGTTGTTTCGTTCTGTTTCGGTTCAATGACGCTTACACCACCATCATCAACGTCCTGGGCCGTCCCCGACACAGACTTTTACACAATGGTATGAAATAAATCTGCGTTGGGTGTTACGGAACGAATTCACAACTATGGTCTGCAATGGTTCTTTACCTTGTCAGTTGTACCTGCATCTGCTAGAATGGTAAAAAAAAAAAAATATAGCCCAAGAAACACCCTGTCCTTCCAGAATTGCACTAGTTGGGTGGGCGTTTGTGACGGGACTGTATGGCACGTGCTTAACTGTGAGATTTTGCTGTTTTAGAATTCATGCAGCGTGTATTAGTAATCGCACGTGATGTGACAGCAGACATTACATGCACACATATGCACACGCATATGCGTGTGCACTGCGACCATAATCTGTTTACCTCAAAATTTTGAAATGAATCGGATTTTTTTTTTTTTTTTTTTTTTTGCAAGAACTGTCCATAAACAATCTCTCTAAATCTCTCTCTCTCTCTCTCTCTCTCTCTCTCTCTCTCTCTCTCTCTCTCTCTCTCTCTCTCCCCTCTCCTCTCTCTCTCTCTCTCTCTCTGTCACAGAGATAGAGAGAGAGCAGTGAATGTTTGACCCTCACGGCTTATCCATCAGACTTGTCTCCCTTTAGCTGCCAAGATGACGCTAGATGTCGCGTCAATGTCCAAGATGACGACAGCGATAGTGTTTTTTGAAGGGAGGGGGAAAGCATCAAGAAAACGATCTCGTGTATATTCTATAACGCGGCGCAGAGCTAAGCTGTAGATCGGGTCGAGATTAAAACTCACGTGAGACTTGTAGATAGTGTGTCGGCAATTGAGAGGTGCGCGCGCTTCCAGATAAGATGCCCGGGTCACAGTTGTTGGGGTGGTGTAAGATCCCCCACTCCACCCCCACCCCACCCCCTCCACAATGGACCACCCGGAGTTTGGGTAGGTTCCGGTAACTTGGGAGGATGAAGTAGTCTCCCTTAGCTTACCTGTGACTTCCTCTTGGTGGATTTGTTTACGAGGTGGGTTCTTGGCACTGGGTGGGTGTGTGTGTGTGTGTGTGTGTGTGTGTGTGTGTGTGTGTGTGTGTGTGTGTGTGTGTGTGTGAGGTGGTGGGGAGTTTTTCTTTCCTTTGATAATGTTGATTTACTTGCGTCATTTACAAGGAGGATTTTCCCCTGTTTTTTGCCTGTTTCTGTCGTCGTGGTTATATAGGTCTGTGTGTGTCTGTCTGTCTGTCTGTCTCTCTCTCTCTCTCTCTCTCTCTCTCTCTCTCTCTCTCTCTCTCTCACACACACACACACACACACACACACACACACACACACACACACACACACACACACACACACACAAATAAGTTGCGTGTATTTTTTTTTTCAAACTGTATGTAGCGAGTTACTTCGACGAGGTAACAGCCCTAAGATGACCTTTTGCGGCCTGCTGATCTCAAAGCAACATGGACTTCCCCATGTGTGGTGTGATCTTTGTACTAGGCGTTCCAGATATTGCAGTAACTTCTGAGCTCCACACTCGACATTTACTGTTGGCTCTTCGGGGGCGCAAGAAGAAACCCCTCCCCCCCCCCCCCCCCCCCCCCCCCCCCCCCCCCCCCCCCCTCAAAAAAAAAAAAAAAATCGCCGGCTATGTTATATTCTAATATCATATTCACACACTAAACCAAGGGACTGCTAACATCTTGGCTCTTTTACATGAGCAAAACAGACAGCGAAGGGAAGTGAGGAAAAAAAAAAGGGGGAAAGGGGGGGGGGGGGGGGGGGGGGGCGTTGCAGATTGTGGTGGTACACTTACGCAGACAGAAATGGGAGAAATGCTTTAGATATTGATGGGAATACCAGTTTGTTTTTTCCCCAGAATTAGTGAAACCGCTACTTCTTTACGAGTGATATCGCCACTGGTTCTTCAGAATTCTCCGGAAGTGACGAAGCTACTAGTTCTCCAAAAGTGACGAAGCCACTAGTTCTCCAGAAATGACGAAGCCACTAGTTTTCCTCCAGAAATGACGAAGCTACTAGTTCTCCAGAAGGGACGAAGCCACTAGTTCTCCAGAAGTGACGAAGCTACTAGTTCTCCAGAAATGACGAAGCCACTAGTTCTCCAGAAATGACGAAGCTACTAGTTCTCCAGAAATGACGAAGCTACTAGTTCTTCAGAATTGACGAAGCTACTAGTTCTCCAGAAGTGACAAAACTACTAGTTTTCCAGAAGTGACGAAACTACTAGTTTTATCCAAAAGTGACAAAATTGCTAATTCTCCAGACGTGACGAAACTGCTATTCTCCTGAAATAATGAAAGTTCTAGTTTTTTTAAAGAAATTTTGAAAATACAAATTCTTCAGAAGTAATGAAACTGCTAGTTCTTCAGAAGTAATAAAGCTACTAGTTCTTCAGAAGTAATAAAGCTACTAGTTCTTCAGAAGTAATAAAGCTACTAGTTCTTCGTGAGTAGTGAAACCATCAGTTCTTCAAAAGTAATGAAGTTACTAGTTCTCCAAGACTAATCAAGCTACGAGTGTTTCATAAACAATGAAACTACTAGTTCTCCAGAAGTGACGAAACTACTTGTTCTCCAGAAGTGATGAAGCTACTCGCTCTCTGAAATTGACGAAGCTGTAAGCTCTCCAGAAGTGACGACACTACTAGTTCTCCAGAAAGTGAGAAAACTGCTAGTTCTCCAGAACTGGCGAGACTACTAGTTCTCCAGAAACGACGAAGCTACTGGTTCTCCAGAAGTGACGAAGCCACTAGTTTCTCCAGAAGCGACGAAGCTTCTAGTTCTCAAGAAGTGGCGGAGCCACTAGTTCTCCAGAAGTGACGAAGCTACTGCTTCTCCAGAAGTGACACAAAGCCACTAGTTCTCCAGAGGTGACTAAAACTACTAATTCTCCAGAAGTTACTAAAACTACCAGTTCTCCAGAAGTGTCTAAAAAAAACTACTAGTTCTCCAGAAATGACGAGGCTACCAGCATTAAAAGAGAGCGACTGTCAGCTGACATGGCGCTGAGTTATGTCAAAATCCCAGAACGGCGAGCGCTTAAAGAGTTAAACCTCGAGAGGATAAAGAAGCATAAGCACAACAGGACCCTTGCTGCCACCCGACGCGTTCTGTTTCGTTTCCAGATAACTTCTTGGTCATCCCCCCCCCCCCCCCCCCCCCCCCCCTCCCCCTCCCGTGTCTTGGATGTCACGGTGTGTTTACCGTGATACCAGTTAGGAGTGTGTGTGATTCAAGGTGTAAGTAAGGTCTCAAAGTCACATACCAAAACAACAACAGCAAGAAGATCACACCGCATCATGCCACCAAGCAAGACCAAACCAGGCGTAAAGGACAGATCACCATCCCCTATGTCCACGGTGTGACCGAAGCCTTGAGCAGGAAGATCAGGAAAACCGGCGTCTCTGTACATCCCCAAAACCATCAACACCATCCGCAGCCAGCTGGTCGCCCCCAAGGACAAAACTGACAAACTGGACAAGTCTGGAGTCATCTACCAAATAGATTATCGTGACGGTCAAGAGAGAACTATGTTGGGGAAACTGAGAGAAACTTTTCGAAAATGCTTGTCTGAACACAAAAGGGAATCATCACCAGTAGGCGCCCACCTACAACATCAGCATCAGTTTCTCGACCGTGACAACAAATGATTTCAGCATGGGGTGAAGGAGGCTATCCATATTGCCGCCAACAACCCCACACTCAACCGGGACCAGGGCAGACACACCTTGCCATCAGTGTACAACACCCTCATTGTTCAGTCACATGACCAGGGTTCGACCCGTGGTCGTGTGCACTGAACTCCAGTTCACCCAGAAGCAACACCACCGCTGAAGAAGACGGACGGACGGATGTCTGTCGAAAGCTCTAAGTTAGTGCTTATTTCCCAGGTGAGTGACCTGTCTAAATCCGGTAGTCGTTATATGAACAACTACAACAAAACGATGCGAGCAGGAAACAACTAGTGTCATTTCAGACGGAATCTTTGTGTTCGAGCTTAACACAACCAGCGCGTGTATGAGAGAGCCAACAAGAATCAAATCGTCAGTTCTTTCCTTACTTCAGACTGAATCCCCCTCCTACAGTTTACGACGGTTTCAGCTTTCGTGAAAAACCGAATCCGCTATACGTACGTAGCAGGGGTTGATATGCATACAAAGGGACGCAACTTTCCGATAGTACGTGTCAATGAGAAGAATCAGTGGCTTGCTTGCTTGTTTGCTTACTTGCTTGTCTCTCTGTATGTACTTGTGGTTGGAGAGAGTAATTGGAAACCTCAATTCTCTTCTTTGTGGCCCATAGTGGAGTATTACCTACAGTTGCAGATCAGCTTGAAAAAAAAAAAAGAAAGAAAAAGGAAAAAGAAAACTTCTAGAGGTTGTAGCTGAGTCACTTGATTGTTGAGGTGATTGTTGCCCAGTCCATGAGTCACGAGGAAGTGACGCAGAAGACCTCACTGTTAGTCCGGGAAACCGAGAGAGGCTGGGGCGAGAAAGAGGAGGGTAAGGAGAGCGAAGCAACAGTCGTGTGGTGTGGAGGGAGAGGGGATGATGGGGATGTGAGAGAGGGGCTAGATTGGGAGGGGAGAGGAGGAGGGGTGGGGTGGGGGTGGGGGTGGGGGGAGGAGGATCGCCGCGTCAGAAAATGACGGTTTGTTGTGGCTCTTAGAGTACTCTCTCCTCTCTCTCTCTCTCTCTCTCTCTCTCTCTCTCTCTCTCCTCTCTCTCTCTCTCATTCTGTGTTTGTGTGTGTGTGTGGTGTGTGTGTGTGTGTGTGTGTGTGTGTGTGCGTGTGTGTGTGTGAGTGTGTGTGAGTGTGTGTGTGCGCGCGCGCATGTGTGTGTGTGTGTGTGTGTGTGTGTGTGTGTGTGTGTGTGTGTGTGTGTGTGTGTGACAGAGAGAGAGAGAGAGAGAGAGGTAGAGAGAGAGAGTGAGAGTGTGTCAATGTGTGTGTGTCAATGTGTGTGTGTCACTCCTCTCTTCTCTCTCTCTCTCTCTCTCTCTCTCTCTCTCTCTCTCTCTCTCTCTCTCTCTCTCTCTCTGTGCGCCAACTGCCTCGAATTCTCTACCCCCGTCCCTCTTCCCGATCCTTGCACCGCCGCCCCCACAACCCTTACCACCCCCACCATCCCTGATTATGGGTTTCCCATGGTGACAGGCTGCTGGTTGGGGTGTGTGACTTTTCTGGCCTGTACCCAGATCGAGTTTCCCCCGGGCCTGTTGGAGGCCCCGACTTGACGACACTGCCGATGATAGGGATGAGGACTTTGGGGAGTGAGGGGCGACTCCCAGATGATGGGGATTTGGGGGGAGGGATTGTGGTGATTTGGGGGAGGGATTGTGGTGATTTGGGGGAGGGGCTGCGGTGAGCGGGAAGGCAGCGGCAAGCTTCTCGTCCACCGCCACCTTTCATCACGACGCCATTGTCAGGGGCGATAATGACAGAGCAAGGGAGACCACTTTAAAGGGAAAAAAAAAAGGGGGGGGGGGAAGCGGGGTGGGGGGGGGGGGGGGGGGCGAGGGGGGGGGGGGGGGGAAGCGTTGTGGCTGAATGGACGGGTGTTCTTTAGAATCTGGGCTCTGTCCTAGATTGGATTGGATTGGTTGGTTGGTTGGTTGGTTGGTTTACAGGAAGTTGAAATTACCCGTTCCTGACATTTCAGTCACTGTCACAAATATCCATGTCTTGTACACACGATTATAATCAATTAATTAGAATGTTCACATACTATCTCTAATACATGCATTTCGTCTGTTCGTTGTTGTTGTTGTTGTTGTTGTTTTTTCCAGTCCTTTTTTCTTTTACATTTACACTGTAAATTATGGTTTGAAGTTTTA
>JADBJO010002503.1:185000-187500 GCA_016801955.1 Conus betulinus
GGTGTCCACCCTCCACTGTACCCTGTAGAATAGTCTTGGACAGGGAGTCATGGATAGACAGGTGTCCACCCTCCACTGTACCCTGTAGAATAGTCTTGGACAGGGAGTCATGGATAGACAGGTGTCCACCCTCCACTGTACCCTGTAGAATAGTCTTGGACAGGGAGTCATGGATAGACAGGTGTCCACCCTCCACTCTACCTGTAGAATGGTCTTAGAGAGGGAGTCATGGCGAGAAAATGAGATGCATGTTCACTTTCCACTCTTGCCCTTAAAATGGTCTTGAGGACAGAGTCATCGTACATGTCCACCCTCCACTGTGCCCTGTAGACTGGTCTTTACTACGGAGTCATGGCGAGATACATGTCCATCCTTCACTGTTCCCTGTGGCATGGTCTCGGAACACGAAGCTATGGTGAGATGATGTCCACCTTCCACTGTGCCCTGTAGAATGATCTTGAACACACAGCTATGATGAAACACATTCCCACCCTCCACTGTGTCCTGAAGACTGGTCTTGGAAGACGAGGTCATGGTGAGACATGTGCCAACTTTACTGTATCCTGTAGAGTGTTCTTGAACACGGAGCCATTGTGAGACACACATCCACCTTCCACTGTACCCTGTAGAATGATCTTGAACACGTAGTCATGGCAAGATACATGTTTTCCTACCAATCTCTCCACTTGAATGGTCTTGAACGCGGAGTCGTGGTGACATACATGTCCACCCTCTCATCGAACCCTGCAGGATGGTCTTGACCACGGGGCTGTGTGGAACGACACCTGTTCTCCCTCCACAGAACTCTGTAGAATGGTCTTGAACACGGAGTCGTGGTGAGGTACATGTCCACCCTCAAATATTCTCTGTAGAGTGATCTTGAAACACGCAGCTATGGCAAGACACATGCCCACCCTCCATTGTACCCTGTAGTATGGTCTTGAACTCGGAGTCATGGTGAGAGACACGTCCACCCTCAAATATTCTCTGTAGAATTATCTCGAACACGGAGTCATGGCGAGAGACATGTCTATCCTCAAATATCCTCTGTAGAATGATCTTCAGCACGGAGTTATGGCGAGACACATGTTCACCTTGCACTGTACTCTTTAGAATGGTCTCGAACACGGAGTCATGGCGAGACACTTGTCCACCCTCCACTATGGTTTTTAGAATTGCCATAGCGAAACACACACCTGCATCTGGCAAGCCCACGGTGCATGTTAATTAAACGCAAGGAGAGAGAATCTTCTCAACCAGACTATGAGCCTGACTTCCTTCCTGCCTGACCAAGTCATTTTGTTTTCACGTGCAAAAAAAAAAAAAAAAGAAAAAGAAAAAAAAAAAAAAATCCCATGGTACCATCCAGCGTCTGTCAAGAGTTCAGGTCTGGCATCCACAGAGAGAAGGATGAGCCGTCACCAGCGAGCTGTAGGTAAGAGCCGTGACGTCGTCGCTGTGGCCAAGCTGACAGGCAGGTTGGGTTTTGCGGGAGGGGGGGGGGGGGGGGGGGGGGGACGTGGTGACAGTCACGATAGACGTCGTGGCCACAACTGGCTGCACACAGGCCTAATCTGATTGCGAACTGACAGCGATTCCTGGCTTAATTATGATTGAGAACTCGCCGTGATTGAGATCGTGATAAGACAGAGAGTGGTATGATTCATCGTCGATTGGGGGCAGGGGGGGGGGGGGGGGGGGGAGGCACACTTTCTCTCCCTACACCCTCCCTTCCCCCCCCCCCCCCCCTCCCCCCCCCCAACCCCCTCATACCCACACCCTCTTTCCCGTTCCATTGGTCCTCATTCGTCATCGCTCACGCTCTGTCACGCATCGGCAATGAAATGATTGGCTAATGTCACGCAACAAGCGGCGCTCTGTCTCTGTCTCTCTCTCTCTGTCTCTCTGTCTCTGTCTCTGTCTCTGTCTCTCTGTCTGTCTGTCTGTCTCTCTCTCTCTCTCTCTCTCTCTCTCTCTCTCTCTCTCTCTCTGTCTGGTGTGTGTGTGTGTGTGTGTGTGTGTGTGTGTGTGTGTGTGTGTGTGTATGTGCGTGTGTGTATGCGTTGTGCGTGCGTGTATGCGTTTTTGTTTCCTTTCTTTCTCTCTCTCTCTCTCTCTCTCTCTCTCTCTCTCTCTCTCTCATCTCTCTCTCTCTCTCTCTCTCTCTTTTTTTTTTTGTTCTTGTTTGTTTCCTTTCATCTTTATTTTCTGTTTTCATTTTCTTTCTCTCTTGGTTTTTCACTCTTTTTGTTTTTCCCTTTTTACTCCTTAATCTTTCTCCTTTTTTTTTCTTACTCTTTTATATTCTTTCATTCTTTCCTTCCTTCCTGTCTGTCTTTCTTTCCTTTGTCCAATTCTTCTCCTTTTTTTCTCTCTCTCTATTTCTTAGTTTTTCTTTTTTTTTTTTTTTTTTTTTTTTTTTTTTTTTTTTTTTTTTTTTTTTGTTTAGTTTTTTTTTTGTTCACGTCGTTTGTAGAAATGTAATGGGTTTCGATTCGAG
>JADBJO010002503.1:197500-205000 GCA_016801955.1 Conus betulinus
TACATGCCTGCTGGACGTTCTGTGCTGGTAATTTCCTCTTTTCTCTCACTCTCTCTTTGACTCTGCTTGTGTGTTGTGTGTGTGTGTGTGTGTGTGTGTGTGTGTGTGTGTGTGTCGTCGTTTCTGTCGTGTACTGTTTCCTGCCTTTTATATGCTCCTCCCTTTTCATCCTCCTGAAAAAGCTGTCTGATTAACAATAATAGTTTTAACAATAGCAAACACTTGATGAAACACCAGCCGCCGCCGTGGCGATGTGGTTAGCGTCGCGGACTCCCGGCTGGGAGGTCGTGGGTTCGAATCCCTCAAAGTCATGTGGGTTTTTTTCTGCCCCGACCGACTCCTACCCAGAGTTGAGTTTGCTGTGGACTCAGTTGGGAAGACTGGACCACACAGTCAGTTTCATCCACTTAATGGATGCGTTTCTGAGAGTGTTGCTCAAATTTTCCTGACCAACACTGCAGGTGCCTGTATCTCTCGGGCCTGGTTTGACGCCGGGATATATTATGAAAGGAAGCGTAGAGTACGCCCTGTCATGTAGTCTCAGACCGAAATGGAAATCCGTAGCATCATCATAATCATCCTCATTCTCATCAATCAGCATAAAAAAAAGTCTCAAATTCTGTGGCCCTTCATGCCCTGCTCTCTGGNTAAAACGGACGTCGCTGTGATACCACGCTTTATTGCTTCTTCTTGTCCAGCACTATTCTTCTGAAAATCTGGACGAGGAAGAAGAGTACAGCGATGAAAATGATTGATCGCGGCAGCATCAGTGTCCTGAAAACTACTAGATTAAATGTTTAAATATTACTATAGTTTGGGGAGTCGAGTTTTCAGACGACTAAAGGAAGTCGACCTGAGATTGCCGTAGTACTTCTTAGCAAACCCAAAATGTACCGTCTGATTTCTTTCCATAAGAATTCCTGTAATGCATTACAACTATATGCACAGTCGTTCTGTGTAGCTTGGGTTTTCCTCCTCTTGATGTTGAGATATTCCTAAATATCGAGTGTGTACCATGACTCCTTTTCTTGATCACATCTCAACATTGGAAATACCTTTAAAATTAGATTATACTGTGTTCGTTCGACATTTCTGACGCCACAACACACACACACACACACACACACACACACACACACACACACACACACACACACACACACACACACACACATGGCGTGTATTCTTTTAGTTTTTTGACTTTATTTGTTTCAAGCTCCAGAAAATTGGTTACTTTGATAAAATTTTTATTACTCTCTCTCCTCTCTCTCTCTCTCTCTCATCTCGCAAGCCATCCTCTCCCGCTCTCCTCTCATCTCTCTCTCTCCTCTTATGAGAATAACTCAACTCCTTTGTGTAAAAGGAAATAACAGAAGGTTTGTAAGAATACAGTAAAGAAGCTAAGGTAAGACATAGCTGTTCAAAGGAGACGCACACCTGACAGTTTGTTCAAAAGCCATATCTTGCACTTAATGACGAACTCTAGAATGATGTAGGCTGATACTCAGTTCACGAGCACGAAAACTGTTTTCTTTCAAACACAAAGAAAAAACGCGGGATTTTCTTTTTCACACACAAAAAAAAAAGAAGCCATTGAAATGAAAATTTAATCTTATCCCTCTCTCGTAAGCATACACCCATTGGCCTGTTATCTCCGCCCTCTACACGCATGCACGCATGCTCGCGCGCGCGCCACATCTCTCTCTCTCTCTCTCATCTCTCTCTCTCCATCTCTCTCTCTCTCTCACACACACACACCACACACACACACACAACCACACACACACACCACCTAATCCAGTTCATCATCAGCCTGGTCTCAACCCTACCTCCCAACCTCATTACCCCTGCCATCACCCCCTCACCCCCCCCACCCCCATCTACCACCACCACCACTGACCTCCTCCCAACCTGTTTTCCCCATTCTCCCCCCCCTTCTGTCGCAATCTCTATTTCCTCCAAAAGGTAAGAGGCGACGGGTTTGGAGAAAGGTCAATCTTTGTGTCAGAAGTGATCACAGAAAACCATTTGCTTTGACAGAGTGAAAGAGAGTCACCTTCTCTCTCTCTCTCTCTCTCCCATCTCCCTCTCCTCTCTCACTCTCTCTCTCCTCTCTCTCTCTCTCCTATGTCTCTCTCTTCCCTCTATCTCCCATCTCTCTCTCCATCTCTCCTCTCTCCTCTCTCTCTCTCTCTCTCTCTCTCTCTCCTCTCTCTCTCCTCCCTCTCTCTCCTCTGTCTCTCTCGCGGTCAACTGCGTAATGATCAACAAGCATGAAAGTCTTTCAATATGTAGAATGACCCTTTCACAATCTTTCAGTATTTTGAAGAGTCACAGCTCAAAGATGCAAAACTATTGTATTTCAACTGTTCAAACTATTTTTTTTGTTGTTTGTGTTTGCGAAGTTGTTCCTACTAATGCATTGTCAGAGATTAACACGTTATGAAAATCAAACCTGACAAACCTATATCCAGTGAAGTGACAGGTTTGCAAAAAAAAAAAATATATATATGCAACTCATCATTCTCTCTGCTTCTTGGTCGGTAATCTGGATGCGCACGTCGTTGTTGCTTACTGGTCGTTTAATCTGGATAGACGCTACTTGTTGCTGACTGGTCGTTTAATCTGGATAGACGCTACTTGTTGCTGACTGGTCGTTTAATCTGGATAGACACTACTTGTTGCTGACTGGTCGTTTAAATCTGGATAGATACTCGTTGTTGTTTACTGGTCCGTTTAGTCTGGATTGACGCTGTTTGTTTGCCTACTGGTCGTTTAGTCTGGATAGACACTCGTTGTTGCTGACTGGTCGTTTAATTAATCTGGATAGGCGCTTGTTGTTGCTGACTGGTCGTTTAATTAATCTGGATCGACGCTTGTTGTTGCTGACTGGTCGTTTAATCTGGATAGACACTCGTAGATGCTTCCTGGTCGATTTATATGGATGGACGCTTGTTGTTTATCTTAGCCATAATCTTTTAGATTTGGTGTTTCAAATATTGACCATTTTCACGTCGCTCTGTTAATATAGATCACGATCTTATATTACGAGATTTTGGTGTTAAGTCAATGCGAGAGTAAAGTAAATGCTGCAGTCAGATTTGGCGCTAGTTCGCATTCTCCCATCAAACCAAGTCACATAATTGGTCTGCACTGTAGCCAAAAGAGGTTGTAAACCTGCAAAAGTTTTTTTCTCTTTAAAAAGGGGTAAGTGAATAGTACTGAACCTAAGTACGGTTACAAGGTTTCGATACAATGACCGCAATATCAAAAGACGTCTGGACGTGTTTTCATCACGAAACAAACCGTTGCGAAAGGGTTAATGACAAAAGGAATACTAGCTGTTCACACACACACACACACACACACCACACACACACACACACACACCACACATATATATATATATATATATCTATCTATATATATATATATATATATATATATATCAAGAATACCACTAAAATGCCTAATAAAATTCTTAAAATGCTCGACCCTTGGGGAGCAAACATCTGTTAAAAATAGAATAAACTATCTTATGAAAAAAACAAACATCATTCTCTTTAACAATGGCTCAAATCCAGATAGAATGCCTGTCTTTACTTTGGGAAATACAACTATTAAATATGTAACACAGGTAAAATTTTTGGGAGTTCTTTTTTACTTCAAAGTTAACATGGAACATACACATTGATAATTTACTAACTAAAGCAGGAAAACGTTAAATTTAATAAAAAAAAAAATAGTCTCTAATCAAAAATGGGGACAAAACTCATCTACATTAGTAACCACTGTGTAAATCTTTAATGCGATCAAAGTTAACATATGCAACTCTGACATAAAGGTTAGGTCAGATATTGACTTTCCTAAAAGAGCTAAATCAATATCCTCTCAAGTTACACTAGCAACATTCACAACCAAAAAAACTATAACCGACTCTGGCATTTCTACAGATAAAGATTCAGTATCTGTCAGACCATCCTTTTTCCCAATACCAACATGGGAACTTCAAAAGCTTATTTTGACCTTGACCACACAGATATAAAGAAAGACGAAAACATAAATATGCTAGCCAGTTATACTAAATGCCATATTGAAGAGAACTACGCGAGTCATTTAAAGGTATACACAGACGGTTCTTGTATAAGCAGTAAAACAGGGTGTGCCTTTTTATCCCTGATTTGAAAATTGAGAAATCGTTCTATATTGGATTACACAAGTCCATATTTACAGCAGAACTAACAGCAATACTTATGGCCTTAAATTATTTGATCAACTTCCCTCAAACTATATTTCAGATTCTTTTTTGTGTAGATTCTAAATCAGTTTTGCAGGCATTACAAGCCTTACAACTGCACACCCCCGCCAGAAATGATTATGGAAATTAGTTGCTTAATACACATGCTAATTGTAAGGGGTACCCAGATAACGTTTTGTTGGATACCATCTCACTGTTCTTTATACTATAACGAAAAGGTAGACAGGGCAGCTAAACATGGCGCTAAGTGTGGTTCTCAGTCTGAATACCTTCATTTTCCTCTTTCCTTGCACGAGCATTATGGCCTACTAAGGTCGCACATTTGGAATGTTTTCCAAAATGAAGTGAAACATCAAAACGACCAAGACCATTTTAATATTCAAAATATAAAAGATAACTTTATAACGACTAAAAAATTACTTTCCTTAATGTATAGATGGAAACTTGATGCTTTCAAAACAAAATATGTCAAAAATATAGTTTGCATTTGTGGATGCAAAATATCTCCTAATCACATTCTTTCATGTCAAAGCTTGAAGATATTCATTCCAGTTTTTATCGCAGAATAACTCGCTCAGTATATTCGATTCACCAGCTTTGACTTGTTTAGACATGCACAAGTCTTACTCTCTTACTCATGCACTTTTTTTTTTTCTTTTTTATCACGATTATTAGTGGAAACTTCAATACCCGTGACTTTTTTTTTTTTTTTGTTCGGGCGACCGGTCGAAGGGAGATCAGTCTATTCTTTCCAGCCGAACCACGTCACACAACACTCCGCGCTGTTCCGGTGTGCTTGGAACAATAGATCTGTACTCGGCTAAATGTCAAAAGACAGTTCATATCCGGACTGGAACTATCATATGATTTCCCCTTACGTAATTTGGCTCAACAATATGTTTAACATCTAAACGACAACAAAAGTGGTCATCTACCAGCTGAAAGAAAAAAAGGCATTAGATACACCGTGATAAGCACATGGAGAGTTAAAAACAGACAGACCGACCAAAAGGAAACAAACAAACTGACAAAATCAGACACAAACACGCAAACAGACAGAACAGACCGACAAACTGATGAAGAGAGAGAGAGAGAGAGGAGAGAGAGAGAGAGAGAGAGAAGAGAGAGAGAGAGAGAGAGAGAGAGAGAGAGAGAGAGAGAGGAGAGACAGTCAGACAGGCAGAGACTATGAAAGAAATAAGGAGAAAGAGGAAGAGAGAGAGAGAATAGAGAGAGAGAGGAGAGAGAGCTAGAGGAGGCGGATAGACAGACAAGCATACAGGCACATTATTAAAGAATATAGAGCGAGAGAGAGAGCGAGAGAGAGAGAGAGATGAGAGAGAGAGAGAGAGAGAGAGAGAGAGAGAATACTTTGGAAAGAATAGGAGTTTTTTTAGCAAAGCCACGTAACCTAACGGTGTCGTGCCCTTTTTATTCAAAGCTTTGTTATGGCTGACTTTTATTCCAAGCGTTTCCTTGTGGTTGTATGCGTATCTTATTTCATTCACATCAATTTTTTCCATGCACAAACAGCAGTTCAAAATCAACAACCAGCTTCCTGATTTTTCGCCCTCTCTTTGCCTGCCCCCTTAAAGCAACCACTTTTCTTAATATTCCAACAAGAAATAGTTGAACCATGTTTTCGATCGTCTACAAATCACCATCCTTTGCCTGGAGGGTGTGTGTGTGTGTGTGTGTGGGGGGGGGGGGGGGGGGGGGGGGGGGGGGGGGGGGGAGGGGGGGGGGGGGATCATATCAGGTATTATTGATTACGGATTTTTGCAAGATTTCGATCTTTTTGTGACCTGCTGTTGTTCCGTATTCCTCTGATTCTTAGCCATTTTATTTTCATCATATTCCCTTTTTATACAAGTGAAAAATACTAAGTTATAAAATATCACCCCGTCTTCATTCACACTGAATGTGAACGTACAAAAAACCTTTTTATCTTTACTGGATCAGCATATTTCATTCCTTTCCAGAAAATATCATACGGTGTAAGTAGTTACCTTGGCCAACCCCGAAGGGAGACCTTACATTTGTTTTCATAATTCAGGAAACAGAGGCAATTTCACTAATATGGTCAAATGATTAGCCGTCATTCGCTATTTCCGTCTTGCAATTGTTGTCAAAAAAGTGACCAGTCATATTGCACGTTAGGTTTCAATCAATAAAAAATTGAAACAGATAAAGACAATTCAATACGTTAAATACTCACAATAAAAAGCTGTAATTATAATGACCTGCTTGGTTATAACCACAATGATACTAGTGATAATAAAACTCAACTGAGAAACAATTTACGAAAATGCTACGAATAGATTATTTTATAAACAAACAAAGAAACAAAACTCAACTGGCAAAATAAACATATACGTTCACAGGTAATACATTTTACGCAGATCACATAGTCACAGTTGTAACTTTCTATACTTTGCGTACCTGATCCTTGAAAATTGTAACACTTGTTGCAATTTTCGCATGAAATGTATACATATTGTTACCATCGTTACATTTTCTCTAGTAAATACATTTCAAAGGAAACATTAGGAACTCCAATGCCTGCAACACGTACACAGACACACACACACACACACACACAACACCACACACACACACACACACACACACACACACACACACACACGTGCACATGCACGCACGGACGCACTCATACACGTGCAGGCGCCCGTGTGCGTGCACACACACACACACACACACACACACACATACACGCGCGCGCGCGCACGCACGCACGCACGCACGCGCGCGCGCGCGCGCGCGCGCACACACACACACACACGCGCGTCAAACATTTTTCTCTGAAAAAAAAAAAAATGATAAGAACACGAACGTGTACAGATCGAATGACTTACTCGATATCCGATTCACTCTTAGTTGCACCAATTAAACGTTACCCATTAGAACACTGCTTCATAAGATGACGACGGCATTAACACCAAGAGCAAAATGAGCTGTGCAGGAACGCGCTTATGTTGATTCCGCATATATAATGTCAAGAGATCTCATCACCGAGTCAAGCACGCAGACCGTGTGCAGGAGAAAACATGAATGCACGCGCCCACGCGCGTGCCCACGCGCGCGCCCACACGCACGCAGCCTAAACCACCCAACCACACACAGAGTATCCGGCTTGTTTTTTGTTCCTGTTGCCCCCTTTAAAAAGCGGTTAAAATTATTTTGTTTCCTATGTGAAAAGTTTTTCAACTTGTATCTCTCTC
>JADBJO010002503.1:210000-217500 GCA_016801955.1 Conus betulinus
ATTACGCATTCTCTTCACCACCCAAGGCACCCGAAATTTTCTCTGCTATTAGTGTCCAGCATCAAGACGAAAAGACTAAAGAGAGATTAACCGAATAGGTACCAAAGCATGTTATCAGTCTCCGTATGAAAAACAATTCATTTGTGTTGTAAGCACTGATCGTAAGTTCGTTTCTGCTTGCTCATTCGTCTGTGTGTGTGTGTGTGTGTGTGTGTGTGTGTGTGTGTGTGTGTGTGTGTGTGTGTGTGTGTGTGTGTGTGTGTGTGTGTGTGTGTGTGTGTGTGTGTGTGTGTGTGTGAGTGCGCGCGCGTGCGTGCGTGCGTGGGGCGCGCGCGCGTGTATGTATGTGTGTGTGTGTGTGTGTGTGTGTGTGTTGTGTGTGTGTGTGTGCGTGTGTGTGTGTGTGTGTGTGTGTGGCGTGTGTGTGTGTGTGTGTGTGTGTGTGTGTGTGTGTGTGTGTGTGTGTGTGTGTGTACTTTTTGCTTGTTTATCTGCCAAAGTCGTTCTGGAAAACACTATGTGTTTGTTTGCTCAGTTCTAGGTGTCTGTTAACCTGTTTCTTACTGACTCCGAGGAAGTTATATGTGGCCTAATTTGTTGTTTTGCTGTGTTTGTCTGCTTGTTCGCTTTTTCGGCAGACGACGCAAAACGTATGAAACCGATTTGGACAACACTCTATGGAATATCAGAATCTCGCCAAAAGAAAAAACAAAACAAAACAAAAAACTCAATTTTGTTTCTCGAAATTTAGATACTTAATGGCATTTGGAACAGGCTAAATTTTAGGGCCAAAAACTGCAACGTCCATATCACTCCTATACTACACCAAGATTGCCCGACACAATGCCAAGAACATAAATTAGTCCTCTGTCTTAGAATCGCTATATTATGGGAACTATTTCCCTTGTATTTGCGTAATTCATCTCTATCAGGCACAGACCTTTCTCCCTTGTCTGGATCCTGGCCGGCTCCTTCAGAAACCTGTCAAGATCAAAGCTGTACTTTGTTTCGAAAATGAATGTTACATTCCTAGATGAAAAGAAAAGAAAAGAAAACAAAACAAAACAAAATACATGAAATTAATCAGATTGAACATATTTTGGTTTTGTTAACTCAAGAACCAAGCAGACTAACTTTCACTTTAAGAGGTAAACTTTGACAGTGAAGACACTGAATTCTCAAAACATTATGACGTTCTTTTCTGAAAAGGCGGGTCCATTTACAGAACTCACTTAATCTGGAAACGGATACGGAATAAAGGTGTGGCTCCACGATCCGTTTGACCTACATGGAGGCCTGTGCTTTCTTCCTAGTGCCATGTTGTTGTGTTTTCTGTATTGTTCGTGTTCAGGCTGGCCATGGGATATTCCTTTCCATTTCTTTTTTTGCTTTTATTCTTTGCTTCTTCATTCATTCTTTTCTTTTCCCCCTTCCTTCCTTTCTTTTTTCTGTATTTCTTTTTCACCCCCTTCCTTCCTTCGTTCCTTCCATTAAAAACAAATATGATATCCTTCTTTCTTTCCGTCTGTCTTCTGTTAGTCAGCGTTGCATGTGCCTAGGCCTAGATTGGCAGGAAAACGAGAGAGTGTGTGAGTGAGAGAGAGAGAGAGAGAGAGAGAGAGAGAGAGAGAGAGAGAGAGAGAGAGAGAGAGAGAGAGAGAAAAGGTAACCTAAATAAAATCCTCCCTGGGAGAGCGAAAACTTTGTCATATTGCAAACACAGGCATTATTTGTCTGCAAATTAATTTCTCCACACGACCTGATTAGTCAATCAGTCGGTCTGCTAGTTAATTAGACGGCTGACTGGATATTTGGTGAATCAATAGTTTAAATCAGCTGATGGTATGGAACAAATATGAAGTCGGGGAAAATTATGATCATGAGAATAAACGTTTTTTTCTTTCTCTTTCTCTTTCTGAGAGGGGGGGGGGGGGGGGGGGGGGATGAATGGATAAGGTAGGGTAGGGGAGGTAGGTGAGAAAAGGAGGGAGGGAGGGGTTGAAGGGGTGAGCAGGTAGTTGAGATGGAGGTGGAACTGAAGAGACTTGAAGAAATAGGCGTTTCGGTACTGAAATTGCATTATTCAGTACAATTATCTCCCTTTTCCTACGGGCAGTTTAAATGGCTACTTGTTGACTGACTGTCCGCCCTCCTACTACCATGCGCTGTTCTGACGGGCGGCCTGGACACGATCAGCTGCGTTAAGAATTACTTCATCGAATCCACTGCATCCGACAAACCAAAAGCATCGAATTTCTTTGGCATTTTCATGCCTATTCAGTACAAATACTTCGTCTGTATATCCTTCTGTTTCAAAATACACTACATAGTCGTAGGCGAATCTGTTCCACTGTCTTGATGAATAAAATGATTGAAAAAAAAAAAAACAAAACAAAAAAAACAGGAAGCATTACGACGGCATCCTCGGGCACACAAGAGACACACAGATACACACAGACACAGACAGACAGACAGACAGACAGACAGACACACACACACACACACACACACACACACCACACACACACCACACACACACACACACACACACACACACATACATACACTCACTCACACATTTACACACACACACACACACACACACACACACACACACACACACACACACACACACTGCACTATTTCACAACCAGGAGAGCACAAAGTATCACATAACCGAGGGTTTTTTTTTGTATTGTTTTTTTTTTTAAATCTACCTGTGATGAAAGAGAACAGAAGATGAATTCCAATAAACGACACCTGTTGGGCAACGATCGTCGCCTCAGCAGTCTCTGTACGAGTTGATAAGAATCGTCATCAGCAGCTTAGTGTGCGACGTTCGTGGCTAATGCAGTGAAAGGGATACAGCGTTTACTTTTGGCCTATGCCCGCCCGCCTGACAAAGCCACACATGTCGCGCCTGGATGAAGCCAGCTTTCATCTCCCGCCCAGACGCATTAGCAGCCCACACAACAACGCATCAGTAATGATTGTGCAACCGTACCGTCTAACATTGACATACTACCCGCCCAGAGAGAGAGAGAGAGAGAGAGAGAGAGAGAGAGAGAGAGAGAGGGAGGGAGACACATAATGAATGATGAGTGAGAGAGAGAGAGACAGACAACAGAAGAGAGAGAGAGAGAGAGAGAGAGAGAGAGAGAGAGAGAGAAAGAGAGAGAGAGAGAGAGAGAAAGAGAGAGAGAGGGAGGGAGAGAATGAAATGAGAGAGACAGAGAGATGAACAGAGAGGAGAGAGAGAGAGAGAGAGAAAGAAGAGAGAGAGAGAGAGAGAGGAACAGAGAGAGAGAGAGGAGAGAGAGAGAGATGAGAGAGAGAGGAGAGGAGACAGTATAGAAGGAAAGAGAGCGGGACGGCACTGGAGAGACAGTACGGTTGTTGACTTCGGAAAAGACGCTGCAGACAGATGTATCATTTCATTAACGTGGGCAGACATCTACGAGTCGAGACAACTGTGGCGCAGCTGGAGAGAAGCAGACTGGTGATTCGACACATAAAGGAAGAGATCAGTTCAAAACGTGAAGCCTCTTATCACTGCAAAGTTCCGGAAATCCGAACAAATCAAGTCCTGCTGTGAGCGTGTCTTAAATTCAAAATTTACACGGAAAGCAGATCGGTGGTATTTTAAGGACAGGGTGGGTTGTATTTTGATTCTTTTCATTAAAATCAGTTCACGATGTCCTGAAAAACAATAGCCGACATAAAGAACTGTTTAAACGGTTTTGTCAAAAATGTACACAGAAAAACCTTGATGTGGCCTGTATCCAAGAGACACACCTGAAACCAAACCACAGGTTCAGAGTCAGAGGCTACCAAACCTTCCAGATGGACAGAGAAGGAAGACCAAAAGGAGGAGTGCAGATACTCATCAAGAACAGTATTCCAGCCTCGGAATTTACAGTGGACACAAATCAGGAAGCTGAAATCCACGGAATCAAGATCACAGTGGACAAGACTGTCTGTCTTCACCATCATCACATGTACTGCCCACAAGACAAAGAGCTCACTCTACAGAAAATGGACATACCATCAGAGAACTGCATAGTAGTAGGTGACTTTAACAGCCACTCAACCTGTTGGGATTACAGTGAGAATGACCGAAGAGGAGACGAACTGGAGGACTGGCAGAAAGAGAGCAACCTGCTTCTGCTGAATGATCCAGAAGACCCGCCAACCTTCTTCTCTCGCCGATGGCTCACCACGACCACCCCAGATCTTGCATTTGCCACTGAAGACCTTGCCCAAAAAACCAGCAGAAGGTACAGAGTCAGTTGGCAGGCAGCGACCACAGATCAGCACTACTGGCCATCAATGTGCAGTACGTACCGAGCAACTCCAAGTCCCTTTCCCAGATGGAATTGTAAGAATGCGGATTGCGCGGGCCTCTCTGACGAATATTGTAAGACCATCAAAGTGGACGCTTATAACATCAACAGAGCCACCAAAAACTTCAACCAAGCCATCCTGAAAGCAGCCTCAGAGGCAATCCCACGTGGCGCTCGCAGGAACTATAGGCCATACTGGACAGAAGAGCTGCAGGAGCTTGAAGATGAAGTGACAAGGACTAGAGAGGAGGTGGAAAAACAACCCAACACAAGAAAACAACATCACTCTCAAAGCCTGCACTGCCAAATACAGAAAGGCCTACATGCAAGCTGCAAAGAACAAATTGGATGGAGAAAACAGAAAAGCGGAACCCGTGACAGAGATGGCAATAAACTTTAGGAACTCACCAAAGCCTTGAATAATGAAGAGACAAGGTCAGCGCCCGTCACGCTCCAGAAAGACCAGGAGATTGTGACAGGGAGAGAGACAGCGAACTGCTTCATAGACAGCTATGAGCAAATCAGCAACATCTCTGTGACAGAGGACAGAAAAACAGCAAGTTCACGATGAAATGAAGACTCATCAGGATAACCAAGACCAGCCTGATTACATGGACAGGCCTTTCAAACTGAAAGAATTAAAAGAAACTGCAAAATCTTTACAGGACAAAAAAATTCTAGGTCCTGACAAAGTCACCAACAGGATGATAAAGCACCTCGGCACCAAAGCAAAGGCCAGACTCCTTGCTCTCTTCAACGACAGCTGGAAGACGGGGCATGTTCCACAAAGCTGGCGAGAAGCTGACATGGTGCCCATCCATATGAAGGGCAAAGACAGAGTCAGGGCTGACAGCTAGCGCCCCATCAGCCTGCGTGGGCAAGCTCCTAGAGCGTATGATCAACTAGCGGCTAGTTTGGCACCTGGAGAAGAACAACATTATCACTCCAAAGCAGGCAGGCTTCCGCCAACATCATTCCACTGAGGATCGAGTGACCTACATTGCCCAGAAGATCGGGGATGTTCCAAGACAAACCGCATGCACTGGCGGTGTGGATAGACATGGAAAAGGTGTACGACAAAGTCTGGAAGGATAGCTTCCGGAGAAAACTCCAGAAGAGTGGTGTGACTGGCTGTATGTACCGATGGACCTCGCAGTACCTGAAAAATAGGAAGGCCCGAGTCCATGTCAACGAGCATACAGTCGGATGAAGACACTGAGAGAAGGAGTCCCTCAAGGAAGTGTCCTCAGCCCTACCCTATTCCTTGTCTTTATCAACGACATCGTCAAAGATACGCCATGCAAAGTCCAAGGAGCCATCTATGCAGACGATCTTGACCTATGGTGCTCGGAGGAGCACCTCACAACTGCCAACTACAGGCTACAGCAGGCGCTGAATGTTATCGGAAGCTGGACAAAACAGTGGCTGGTAACAATTAATGCCAAGAAGACCAATTACACAGTTTTCAGCCGCTCACCCAAAGAACAGAAGGCCAACCTGAGCATCAATGGACAAACTCTGCTTGCTGAAAATAACCCCACGTACCTGGGAGTCACCTTCGACAAACGCCTGACGTGGAAGAAGCAAGCAGAGAAAACAGAATTAAGAGCCAAAGTACGTCTTGCCCTCATGAAGAAGCTGGCAGGAACAACATGGGGCGCAGGTAACACGACCATCAGGAAACTGTACGCTGGTAGAATCAGGCCAGTGCTGGAGTATGGCATGACTGCATGGGGCACTACAGCCAAATCCAATTTTGAACGGATCAGCAAGATTCAGAATCAAGCTACCCGTATCATCACAGGAGCCATGAAGTCTACGCCAATCCAGGAGCTTGAAACCATCACAGAGCTCCAGCCTCTTGAGGACCGCAGAGACGCCAACTCCTGACCCAGGCTGCCAAGTTCAAGAGGCTGCAAGGCCACCCCATGAAAGACAGACTGTCCCAGCCAACAAAAGGACGGCAGAAAGAGGGAGCTTTGTACACCAGAGCAGGATCCTAGAACGGCAACATCAGGATATCCTTGACCATGACCCCAAAGTGATACCCCGGTGTCTTGCCGTCCCTCCCTGGAGCGAAGGAACCCCCTCCTCTTATCCAGTGCAGCATCCCTGGAGTTGGCCCCAAAGATTCCCAAAGCGGCCCTGAAAGAAAGTCCCTCACCCTTGAACACCTCCATACCCAGTTCCCCAAAGAATCCTGGACTCATGTCTATACTGACGGCTCTGTAGCAGATGCCATTCGAAATGGAGGGGCAGGAGTCTATGTCCAACATCCAGGAGGCAGAGAAGAAAAGATCTGCCTCGCTACCGGCATGTACTCCACAAACTACAGAGCTGAAGCAGAAGCCCTGAAAACAGCCCACATCGAGGTCAGCCCCTACGCCAGCCACGACGTTGTCTTCCTGACCGACGCCATGTCCATCTTGCAGGCCCTTCAGTCCAACAGAGATCGAGAGCTCAACGATCTGTCCTCATCTCTCGCCTCCCTCTGCACAAGTCACACAGTAACCCTGCAGTATGAAGGAGCAGATGGACAAATCCACCAGCTACCCTGAATCCAGGACCATCATTAAGGCCAAGCTGCAGAACAAGTGGAAGCAGCAGCATCCACGCCACAACAGAGCAGACCCACGCTACCTGCTGACTCGACGAGAGCAGGTAGTCATCTTCAGGCTCAGGACAGGCCACAACCCGCCTCAAACACCACCTGTTCTTTAAACTTCGCATCGGCAACACAAAAAGCAGAGCAGTGCCCCTGCAGAACAGGCAGCCAGACAACAGAACATCTGCTGCAGTCCTGCCCACTCCACAAGAGCTCCGAGAAATAGCCTGGCCCGACCCAATACAAGTGGCCCGGAAGCTCTACGGAGGACTGGAGGACCTGCAACGTACTGCCACCTTTGTCGAGGAGACGGGGGAATCCATCTGAAGAAATGACGAACGAGACAAGAACGGCTTTGCCAGTGTAGACGCCCCCCCCCCCCCCCCCCCCCCCCCCCCCCCCCCCCCCCCCCCCCCCCACACACACACACAAACTTAGAGCTTTTCCCCCCTAGAACATCGGTCAACAGCAGTGTCCTCTTTCTATGTCACACCATATTTCTTTTGGTACTGAAAAAGCAATATACTGCAAACTATTGCAATATTCTTATCG
>JADBJO010002503.1:230000-232500 GCA_016801955.1 Conus betulinus
AAATGACCACGCCGGGTTGATGGGACAGACGCCGCTGATGGTCACGCTCAAAGCAACTATGTCCCATCAGTCAGCTTAACTGTTCAATCGAAGAGAAAGTACCCCAAAGCATGGGTGCGTCTGTGATGCAGACAGTCGATTTCCGATCGTCATCCTGGCGTGCGTTTGCAATCGAATATTTGACTTTCTAGATCTTTTCTCAACAGAAGACTTACTGTTCCGCCGAATGAAAGAGACATGCGGATTACAAGACAAAACACGATGCGTTTCCACCTCTTTGGTCTTCTTAAGGCAAGACAAACACCATTCCAGACAATGAACGTGAAGAAGGAACAGCCACTTACCTCCTCAAATTGAGTGCAAAATGGATCTGGAATGAACACGAGGCCGTTTCTTGAACTATTTGCTGGATCCACAAACTTTGAAAAAGTATCCCTATTTGCAAGGGTAAACCAGGCGTTTTTCGCACCCTGATATTTAAAACAAAATTGGTCTGTTAACAAGCATGCAAGCATGCTGCATGAAATTCGACTGAACTTGCGTGAAACTGCTGAGAGAGAGAGAGAGAGAGAGAGAGAGAGAGAGAGAGATCGAGAGAGAGAGAGAGAGAGAGAGAGAGAGAGTGCTACCAGACCACAAGCATCAGCTTGTAAACAACACATTACCACCCCCCCATTTCCATGACCCTCTGCACAGTAAATACGAAGTAGGGATTAAAAAAAAAAAAGTTAACGCAACTGATATGATTTCATACATCAGTCAGGAAGTTCGCTTCCAGTTTTTTTTTTGTGTGTGCGTGCGTGTTGGTTCGTGTTTTTTTTTTTGGCACTGAGAGAGAGAGAGAGAGAGAGAGAGAGAGAGAGAGAGAGAGAGAGAGAGAGAGAGAGAGAGAGAGAGAGAGAGGAGAGAGAGAGAGAGCAGACAGACAGACAGACAAATTAGACAGACTTACAGACAGACAGTGAAACAGAAAGCACCCTGACCATGACAATCAGTTTGTAAACACCTTACCCCCTTCACACCCCCGTAACCCTCCTCCCACGCCCATCTCCCCATGAGATAAGACAAAAAAAAAAGGAAAAAAAAAAAAAAAACAGACTAACATGACTGATAATATGATTATCGTTCATGCGTCAGGAAACAAGATAAAAGGCCCTGCTTTACCCCCCCCCCCCCCCCCCCAAACAGCTAAAAAGCCCAGCTCCCAGCAAAGGTTTGTCATGGTGTGTGTGTGGCAAACAGACCTCCAGCCAGAGGCTGGGAAGGTGGTGACAGGAGACGGACAGGGAGGGAGATGGGAGGGTGACAGATGGGGGTAAGGGGAGGGGGGTGGGGTGGGGTGGGGTGGGGAGATGAGGGGAGTGATGGCTGGCTGTCTCTTATCCTCTTTTTGCCAGTGCGGTATGCGCGTAGATATTTCGGTGTATGTGTGTGTGTGTGTGTGTGTGTGTGTGTGTGTGTGTGTGTGTGTGTGTGTGTACGCGCGCGCGTACGTGCGTGCATGTGTGCGTGCGTGCACGCGTGCGCGTGCGCGAGCGTGTGTGTGTGTGTGTGTGTGTGTGTGTGTGTGTGTGTGTGTGTGTGTGTGTGTGTGTGTGTGTGTGTGTGTGTGTGTGTGTGTGTGTGTGTGTGTGTGTGTGTTTGCGTGTGTGTGCGCGTTTGCGTGTGTGTGCGCGTGCGCGCGCGCGTGTGTGTGTGTGTGTGTTTGCGTGTCTGTGTGTGTATGTGAAAGAGAGAGAGACAGACAGGCAGACAGGCAGAGAGAACTGGACGCGGGGTGGGGGGAGACGGATGACCAAGGTTGTCAGAGAATGCAACATGAGGACACTAATGACGCATAACACAGGAACTGACCAGGAACTGACCAGGCAAAAATAGGTGGCCACTGGTCGAGGAATGCTAACGCAGGCGGATCTCTAATGAAACACAGTTTCCATGACTACCCCTCATCCCTCAAACAAACACCCACAACCTTGCCAGATTCATGGTTGATCCGTCTGTGACTCTCTGTGTGTGTGTATGTGTGTGTGTGTGTGTGTGTGTGTGTGTGTGTGTGTGTGTGTGTGTGTGTGTGTGTGTGTGTGTGTACGTGCGCGCGCGCGCGCGTGTGTGTGTGTATGTGTGTGTGTGCGTGTGTGTGTGTGTGTGTGCATGCGTGCGTGCGTGCGTGCGTGCGTGTGTGTGTGTGTGTGTGTGTGGATAATAAGTGTTTCTTCAGGAGCCTTTTGTGTAATCATGTGATGGCATGGTTAGTGAGTGGAAATAAAAACAGCGTGGTCAAGATGGGGTAGGAGACGGGGTTCTAGTAGACGAATGAGGTGCCAGAAAGACGTACGAAATGGATGGAGATTCGAGGAAACTTGGAACATGGGACATGGCGCTCACACTTCAACACAGATTCACTTTGACACTTTGATATTTTATTGTCATTACCAATGAGGTCTTTTGACAAGGGGGGAGAGGTAACAGAACAAAAAACATTTCCCTCTTCCTTTCCTGC
>JADBJO010002503.1:255000-257500 GCA_016801955.1 Conus betulinus
GCTTGAGGCAATCGGGGCTGAAATCGGTAAAAGTGCGGTTTAGCCCCCCCCCCCCCCCCTCCCCCCGCCCCCATCCCTTCTGTCTGCAGACAACGGGCCAAACAGTTCATTGACCCTACCACTTGTCGCTCAGCGGAGACACTGACTAAATCTGGACTTTCTCCCAGAAACCAGACACTGACTGCGAAGAATAAATATCGTGTTGTCTGCATCCTTAATGTTTAGCTTTGTGTCTTGTAACGTCTTTTCGCTCTAATCATAACTATCTTAGACGGATCTGACAATGATTTGACGCTATCAGTTCTATCATAGGACATTCGCTTTACAGATGATGTGAACGGCGTGCCAGGCAGTGAATAAGAACGTGCCAAGCTTATTAACAGAAAGGAGAAAAAAAAACGTTAGCAAGATATGCCACAGACTCAGCGCCGCTCGAGGAGACCAAGTAAAAGGCTAGTCACAGCACCACTATCACAGCTGGTATAGCCGACAGTCTATGGGCTCGATTCAAGAGTTCACTTGCTTGGGATGCACCGTTAGCAGTCTGGCATCTATACCAGGAATCATCTTAAGGACAGCAAGGTCAGCATCAGCATTGTCCAGATTACGACCTGCGTGCAAGGACAGGAACAAACATCTTCGTGAAATAAAAGCTCAGGCTTCTGTGCACACTGGTAGATTCCCCCTGTATGCGTGCCAGACATGGATCCTCGTAGAGAATCTTCCCCCAAAAATGTAAATAACAAGCAAGTAGGGTAACTCTTGGTCCCATGATGGAACGATGAGAAATGAACAAATACAAATCAACATTTATTCAAGACTGGGCAGAGCTATTTCGATCTTGATCTTGTTCGATCTAGTTTCAAAGTGAGGCGACTGCAGGCGGAAATCTAAAACACAATTGAAAAATGCGTTATAAGGCTCCGCCGAAAAGACGTAGTAAAACGAATCACAAGACTTGTTTGTAATTCGTTTGTCTACGTTCTTCCGCGGAGCCTTATGAATTCTTTTTTTTTTTCAAATTTGATCTTGTTCATTTCTCCATGTGTGTGTTGCTGTGTAGATGTGTCTAGTACTGGGTATATGGACAAGCTTGGGATATCCTTATTTGGGGATCTTGTTTTGTTTTGTGTGCTCTGTGTTGTCAATTATGCTAGGCGATTTTGGTATTGTAAGCAGCGTTCGTTTTGGGAGCCATGGGCCAGCAATTATATCATCATGCCAGCAAGAGTTTCCCTACTTGTTTGTGATTTACTGTTTGCTGTTTTCTTCCTCACCTCAGGTTTCCTTCCTGAAAATGGTGTAAAGACTTTTCATAAGGAAACTCTAAAAAACAGAGAGACAGCAGTAACGTCTTGCTAAGAAGAAATGTTCCTGTAGACAAAGAAGGTGAACTGACTGACAACGATAACATTGAAATCATTTGCAGAACAGGTGCTGTCTGACAGTGAATCGAGAGTGTGAATTGTTTTGTGATGGAACACTAGAACACGTATTGTGTGATATTTTTTCTCCGCATGAAAACCGGATGTAATTTATAGGCTTATAGCTTAGAGCATTATCTTCAGGCCTTTAACATGATGTAGCAATTTCAGGCACTAATTCAACAGGCTTTTGTAAGTTCAGATTGGACACTGCTCCATTACACATACAAAAATAACACCAATTAGGGGGAGAGGGGGGGGGGGGGGGGTAGAAGGTGGGTGCATCCTTCTTCCGTAACATTGTTGGCAACAGATACTCCGAAACTACTCAAGCATCAACATGTTCAGAGGGCTAAAAAAAAAAAAAAAAAAAGATGAAGTATCATCGTCTGTATAGTACATTGTGCAAGTCCGATTACTCTCGTTTCCACTCGAATTTTTAGTGACATGTTTTCACTGAGTAAAATGCCGTCGTATTTCAAATCATCCGTACTGCCACTGTCCCTGAAAAGGCCAAAGCAATCAATCGGTGGCCGCAGGCCTGTTGCACTGACACCTGTAGCTACGAAGTTTTTAAACGCCTTGCATTATGTTTTCTTTTTATTCAGTCCTGTTCTTTTTTTAAATCCACAACTGAGCACTCTATGGCTCTATTATCTATAGCTCGATTGCTCTATCGGGCAATCACATCTCTACAGGATGCGGTGTGCCTGGGGCTTTTTCTTTTTCTTCAGCGGTATTTAGAAAACTTCCTCATTATGCTTGAATTCGTTTACATCACCTTTCGTTGATTTCAGTTAGGCGTTTCACACAACACTTCTTTTCCCTGCTACTCTCAAGGTGTGACCATGGGCTAATGTACAGGCTAGGCATCTGCTAAGGTTTAGCCTTGAGGCCCTCTTCTTCAATACTCTGATCTTAGTCATCAAGTTATCTTATCCATCAGCTTTACATCACGCGCAGTGTGGCCATGAAACTTTAGCGGTTGTGGTGTCGCGTACGTGGACTAGTCTGCATGCAGTGACACCATCTTAATGAGCATGGAACTCGAAAAGGTAGCTGACCTTGATGTGAAC
>JADBJO010002503.1:262500-265000 GCA_016801955.1 Conus betulinus
GATAGAAAGAAAATAAAGCAACATATACCACCTGCAACAGATATTACACACGCACACTGACTGACTGAAACCATTTACTGTCAGATTAACATAGTGTTGTACTGACATTTTCAAAGGATAAAACCTTAATAAATTAATGAGAAAACGAGAATAATACAAATAACATCTCTGAAAGACATAAAAAAACATAAAGAAAAATTAACAGGGAAACGTTTAACATTTATAAATAGAATAATAAAATCTGAAATTGTAACAATAAACCAAATTACATCTTAACTGTACTGAGAATCAAATCTCTCTCTCTCTCTCTCTCTCTCTCTCTCTCTCTCTCTCTCTCTCTCTCTCTCTCTCTCTCTGTCTCTCTTTCTCTCTCTGAGAACACTATAGAAAAAATTAAAAAAAAAAAACCCCCCCCTAAACACACACACACACACACACACACACACACACACACACACACACACACACACACATCTCTCTAGCGCGCGCACAACCTATGCAAAAAAGTTTCGTAAATGGAATAATGCGACCTAGTACACGTGAGAGTCGGACAGCTATGTCATGTAACAAATTCTTTGCTCTACGTGTACATCAGACCACTAAACCAAAAAAGAAACAAAACAAAAAAGAAATCCGTTAGAAATATCTGCCAAGTGGATGAGACTTGATCAGATTTACAGCCAAATGGCTAGACTCCACCCATTTTCTGGGTTGGGACAAAAAACACTATGCAATGTTAAAGGTAGATTTTTTAGACAAAATTTTATCATGAAGACATTGAAAATACGCTTTGTGTATGGAACATTCAAGTAAAAAATAGAGATACATTAAGGTTTGACCACAGACACACAAAGGAGATGGTTTTAAAAACCTGCCTAACCAACCATCCACCCGTATTCTGTGCAATAAATTTCGATTCGGAATAGAACCTGGCGGACTTATACAATGACTGCTGGGGGCAGCAAGATCCCATCTGTTCTTCTGAATGGCAGCTTCAAGGTACTGTGTTCTTCTCTGGTCCCAGAGTGCTTTTGTCAGCATATGTTTTATTTCAAGAAGCGAATAAGGAATATCACATAAAACTGTATTCAATTTGCACATTGAAGCCTCTTTTGCACAGGTATCAGCCAGTTCATTCCCTCGAAGATTGCAGTGACCGGGTACCCATAATAATGTTATTTAGAACCTCGCATCATTAACTGGTGAATTGAAAATAAAATTTCACTGATGAGATCAGGACGACTCGATGTATTATCAAGAATGAAATCAATAGCTTTCATAAGAGCAAATAACTCGGCAGTGAAAATCGAACAACCTTTGGTAATATGAAATCTTTTTTCAATGTTAAGGGAAGGTATCACGAAAGCAGCACCACACACACACACACACACACACACACACACACACACACACACACACACACACTATCCCCACCCCCCCAACCCCATACACAAGCAAAACAACAGCCACAACATCAACACACAGCAAAAGCACACCCCTACTACCACCACCACCACCACAACTTCAATGTAAGAGCAAAGAATATGCATTCATCTAACCTGGTATTGCACCGCACACTCAAAGACTGAAGAAACCCCAGCAAGGCAGTATGTAGTATGGCGACGGTATTGTAGATGTGACTTGTATGGTGGAGCATAGGATGGTTCCACTAAATCCCACCGACCGACCAACCTTAAGCGCCAAAACTCTCTCTCTCTCTCTCTCTCTCTCTCCTCTCTCTCTCTCTCTCTCTCTCTGCTCGTCAGCGCAGCCTTTTTATGTCTGTCTCTACCGCCTCCAGAACGTCAACAGAACGCTCAACAACAGAAAAAAAGCGCGACCTACTGTCCCCCTCCTCCTCCCACGCTACTCCTATCTTCCTTCTCCTCTCCACCTTTCTGCCTCCCTCTACTCCTTCCCCCTTACCCCCCCTCCCCCCCGTCCTCCCTGCAACCCTGCCACCTTTTCCCTCACTACTTCTTCTCTTCTTCCACCTTCCCTGTCCCCCAGACAGAAAACACACGTACGCACGCACGCACGTGCGCATGCACGCAAACACGCCTGCACATACACACACGCACACACGTACACATACGCACACACACACACACACACACACACACACACACACACACACACACACACAGATACAACACACACACACACACATACACACACACACTCACATACACATAGACACCACAAACAAATGCATGTATACATGTGTATCTATACATACATAAATCTCTCTCTCTCTCTCTCTCTCTCTCTCTCTCTCTCTCTATATATATATATATATATATATATATATATACATATATATATAAATATAAAACTGACTAAATTCCAAGGATAAGTAACCGACCACCATTCCAGCAACTTACAGAGCAGCTTGGTGTTGCAAAGACTGCAAGAAATATTCAATTATAAAACAATCAGGTTTCAAAATACCGGTATCTGACCAGGAGTTATATGTTAGTGAGTTTCCTCCCCATTGGAG
>JADBJO010002503.1:270000-272500 GCA_016801955.1 Conus betulinus
TTTCTGCATTACTCAGAAAAGAAGCACACATCTCATATCCTCTTTGGGTGAATCATTCTTGGATGGCAGTGTGCAAGCATTGCAGTGTTGATATCCACTGTGATTAAGGAGTGTTTAAACAGTTACGATTTACTGTCCACCCCTGCAAATTATGGATTGAAACCACCCAAGAAAAGGGCGATTATTGGGGTGAGTTCACGACATGCACTCTCACAGAAGACAGAGCTTGCAGTTTTAATGGAAATTGGTTAGAATCGCTCAGAAGAAGAGAGACCTTTGCATTCGTAACTAGGCACATATCATATGAAACCTGTAGCACGTTTCTCGGCTGTGAGACATTCCACTACCGCCTTGAAAAATACGGAAAGGGATGCCTCGAAATGAACACATCGAGATTTTGATGTAATCCATATCTTTTCACCAGAAAATAGTGCAAAGCCAGGCTGCCGCAAACAGAATGTGCAGCTTGCTGTTCGTTAACAAGATGTCAGAATGAGTGGTTGGGGATGTGCATGTGAAGATATGGACGAGTTATAACAGGAGGTAAGTAGCTGCCCATTTAACAGAAATTTCATGTTTATCATTTTGAAGTACTAGCACCTTTCCTTGCTCTGTCAAGGTTATGGCACAAAACAGAATACATACTCGTTTGCGGCTTAATCAAATTACATTGGAACTAGTCACCCCCTTTCTGTAACTCTATCACACATGCGCTCTGGGGCTGGTGCGTGGTTTACTCTGCTGTGCAACACATACTAGGCGGTGCCAGTACAGCTGGTGACAGGGAGTCACAATATTTAGCCTTGGCGCTGAGTGAAAAAAGTATTCTGATCTGCAGAATTGAAGATTGCTTCGACAGTTGACCAGTTTTCATCCAGACCGAATACTTACATAACGCATTACATCCCGTTCAGGGCTGACCAGTCAGTTTAGGCTGTGGGAGCATTTTCAGTCTCATGGAAAGATAATCTGAATCATACGTTTCTTTCCTTCAACATCTTTACATGGGTTTTTGAAAATATGAAGAGGGATCAAGCCAAGGGAGTGCTTGTTGTACCAAACTGGCGTACACAGTCATGATATTTCTTTCATGCGTCAGCTGTTGGTTGTGTCCCCAGTTAGACTGACCTGCAAGAGCAATCTACTGCATCTTCTAACTCATCCAGGGGAGATAAACGAATTGATCAAGAGGAAGGAAATTCACCTGCAAGTTTGCAGGATCCCAGATGAACTTTTAAAATTACCTGAGTCTGTAGAGGCCGTAATGTTCTTAAAAGAGTTCATGGAGACCAGCATCAGCAAAAGCGTATGAAACAAGCATCAAGCAATGGCAGGACTCTGCAAATAAAAATAATAGTGTGCGCCTTTCCTATGTACATCTTTCATTTTCTAGCACACTTGTACACATTTTTGCTAGCCACAGTTCAAAGAATTTCACGTACAGTGCCGTTTCTGCCTGTTTGAATAAGAACGGACTGGGCTCTGTGGGCGGTAAGGTCCTACTGTCTGCAAACTGCTGAAACGAGTATTTCAAGGCAGACCCTTTTTGTCAAGATAGTCAGAAACATAGGATGCAATGCTCGTGCTGGATTGCCCTGTAGAGTGGCCATTGTGCAGACGACAGATCGGAAACACTTGTCGTTCCGCACAGTCATGCTCCATTCCTTAGCTGCTGGCAAACTGGCCAGTCACAGCACCCTCTTCTCACAGACGACGTGAAATTCAAAGAGAATTAATTAATGTGTCATTGTATGCATTTCATTGTTAAAACATACCAGAGTCGGTGCTTGTGTGTCTAGTCTCACATGGAAGCTTCGAAGAAGAAAAGATTGCACATAGTGTCTCCTTTGAATGGACCATCACAGAACAAACCACTGAGAAAATAAAGTGAACTGTTTGTTTTACTGTAACAAACCACCTATTTACATTTCCAGAGACTCTTTGTATTGATGGATTAAGACAGTTTTAAACATAGCATATAGATACTTCTCAATGATCGGGTCACTGTACACGACCCTGCATAGCACATCTGCTGCATACAATAGAGATGTCAACCTGGAATCCTAGAGGCAGCCTGATGTTCAAAAAAAAGGACACTCGGTTAGTTTTATTGCAACACACGTGACCCTCGAAAGGCAAAGGAAGAGTTTTGCACAGTCAGTGCTGGATGAACTTGCCAACAAAGACTGCTGATCTATAAGTATCGCGTCAACTATTATCTGGTTATATGACCAAAATTTGCTCTTGTTCCCTCTTTGTTACAATCTAACGTGATTATGGTCTGACCAATCGTAGACGAGAAATCATTAAAGAAAGAAGAGAATCTGACCTGGAAGATGAAAGTTAATCAGTTTAGTTTATGGTTGACATTGGAGACGGAAGCGACATGCCTGCCATTCTTGGAATAATTGGACGACCTTCTCATGTCTGTGTGACTAAACAGTGAAGAAGACACTTCACCCATCTCATCAGAACGAGAATACATCAAGACAGGCAGCAA
>JADBJO010002503.1:277500-280000 GCA_016801955.1 Conus betulinus
ATACCAGACACAGATTCACTGCAGAAGCAGCTGTGATAGTATTAGAAATACATTCTTTTTAAAGGTTGTCAGAACCAAGTTATTCAACAGTTTAGACAATGGGTTACAAATGAATAAAATGAAAAATAGATACGATGAAACAGAAAAAAAAAGGCGAACGAAAATTGCGAACATAATATATTCCCTTAACATGCAGGATAATCAGTTTATATTAAAGAAAAAAAAAAAAAACGAATCCAGAAATATATGACAAATATTTCACTTAGTACTCAGTTTTCACAATAAACGCCTCTTCAAAGCAAGTCAATACATTTTAGTTTAGTTTGAAACGTTAAAGACTGTTAGAACAGCATTCCAAACCAGACGTTTTTTTTTTTTCTTTTTCAGTAGTTCGGAGAAAATAGTGCACTGTACAAAGCATAACCCCTATGCGTAATGTACTCTGTATATCTTTTGAAATATTGTTTCTGTCATACGCCCTGTGAATTAAAAAAAAAAAATGTTTTGTGTGAACTTCGAGCTCGCATTTATACTTCATCTTTACAGGGAGTTTGCTCCTCATGGATTTTTTTTTTTTGTATTTTGTTTTTTTTGCTTGTTCGTTTGTTTTTGAGTAGTGAGGAGGCAGTGGACGATAAAGGAAGAAAAGAAGAGATGAACCAAAGTTGGAAATTGGTCTACAGTTGATTCTAGGGTGAGTATGGGATGTATGAATACATTTGATTTTTTTTTTCAATTCAAAGCCTTTATCGTCGCGGTCTTAAATTCTGGATTGATATTATCGTGATTGGAATTCTTTCGGAACGCATGCCTGTGTGTGTGTTGTCAGTACAACCTTGAGTTAACCTGACAATAAATTGGTTTCAGTCAATCAGTCAGAGAGAGAGAGAGAGAGAGAGAGAGGATGGGGTTAGTTGCGTCGGCTTTTTGCGTCATATCCTGTATGCTGGTGTCTGCAAACAAAAGGATGACGCACTTGATCGGGTGAAAACGTCATTTCCGGGAAACAGTAACCTTGGAAGGTATTGAGGGTTTTGTTGATGGATCGACTCCTTTATCACTATCTAGTATATATAAACAATTGTGCTATTCTTGAATCTGTTTCCAAATGTTTATTAGGCTGTTCACTTAATATTTATCTTTAGCAGTTGTGATTGTTACCGTTACAATTCTAGTTTAAAGTTCTGATGAATAGGATGGGGTGGGGGGGGTTATGATTACATTCCTTACGAACTACTTTAAAACTTACACTCCCTTACACTCCCTGAAAAAAAAAATGCATCTCTCATTCCTTACATCAAGTTCACTCTACACTATAATATTGTCTGAATCACTTTAGTGGAAGGACGTTACACAGAGAGAGAGAGAGAGAGAGAGAGAGAGAGAGAGAGAGAGAGTACATGTACCTACTCACGCCTTCAGTATGTGTGGACGTCAATGATGATGTTTCACGCTGGGGATTATGTCGGTCACCTATCCCGTCAATTTCGATTTGACCAATCATGTCAAAACCTGCCAATCATTAATCAGCACTATTCCACCAGGTTCCGACCTTCAGATTACAAAAATAGCATGCACTATACCAAGAAGGAAAACGGATTAGGTAGATTATCGCCTATGACACGCCAAATTTGATACTTAATTGATTGCTGTTTCTGATATGCAAACATTGTGTTGGTGTGGTTTTTTTTTACACCTTCCTCCTTCCTCCAGGTTTGAAAACAACTTGTTTTTCTTGTTTAGTTCTTTAATTTGGCCGCTGAGCTGACTCTCCTGTTATTTTTTCGTCGTTGGATAAATGCTTACATCGTAGCTGTTCTTTTCTTTCTTTTTCTTCTTTTTTTTTAACAACTTTCTTTTGTTTCTTTATTGAGAAGTACTTGGCCATAGAAATACCATTACGAGTAATTCAAAGTCACTTGTTATGAAAATATTTGTATTATTTTAATGATATAGACAGTAAAGAGAAAAGGGAAGATAAGCTTTCAAAGAAATGGGGGAAAGCTAGAAATTGGAGAGAGAGAGAGAGAGAGAGAGAGAGAGAGAGAGAGAGAGAGAGAGAGAGAGAGAGAGAGATGAAATTAAAACCTACTCAGAATAGGCGACAGCCTCTTCTTAGGGGGAATTACGTTCAAAACTCTGCATGATGAGTGTAACAACAATACCACAGCAGCAACATCATCAACAACAACAACAACAACAACAACAACAACAACAACGACAAAAAACAATACTCAAATGCTTAAAAAAAAAAAAAAAAAAAAAAAAAAAAAAAAAACACAACATACCATCAAATGCATAAAATACAATCTACTACACATGTGCGTAAAGTACAATCTACTGACTCAGATGTTAACTTCAGTCGAGGATATCATTATTTTATATAACATCGGCGTGCCAATACATCCATCAGCTAAGCACAAAGCTCGCATCTTAAAAGTTTTATATAAACATATGCACACATTTTTCGCAATGATTTCATTTTCATTAGTCATTATTC
>JADBJO010002503.1:297500-300000 GCA_016801955.1 Conus betulinus
AAAGAAAGGGAAAAAAGTAGAAAGAAAGCAACAAAAACGTAAACGTTGCCACAGTCTCTGTGCAGAAGATTTCCATCTCCGCCATTTATGTTATTTATGACTATTTTCTTCTTCTTCTTCTGGCGTGGAACGTTGACGTACTGTGTCTCTTGCTTTTTACTGTGTGTCGTGTTGTGCTCAGAGGTTTGTCTCAGGTAGTGGCAAGTGTTAACCACAGCATAATGGAAGAAAAGTCTCCATGGTCATTCTCTGTGTCGGTGGCAGCATGCTTGTGTGTCCTATCTTTGGGGAATCACACAAAGCATTATTGCACTCTACTGCCACTGACCGTAAATCATCGTCATTCCCTGTGTCAAGGCGCCCGTCCTTCATCCTGCTGCTGCACAGCACGGACATTGGCTATCGTATTGGAATGTTTCCTATGCAGGGGAGGTCATCTGATTGAAAAGTTGAGCTTGGTGGTGGAAAGGACAGAGAAAACAGAGCAGAAAGAAAACAAAAGTTAACTTTCCTTGGCGTTGTGTCGGCTTGTACAGCGTGCCATCAAGACGTGGAAGAAGAGGGTGATACATAAAACACAACGTTGATTGCCAGCGATTTGAGATGTCTACCTAAGATATTTTCGAACTGGTTATGCAAAAGACGTGTTTGTAAAATCAGTCATCATTGCAACGTTTGGTATTAGTTCTTAGAGAAACGTTCAATGTGCCTGTGTATCATTCCTGTAAAGGGATATTGGATGAAATGGCATATCATGGTCCCTTGTGCAGCACACACTTAGCTAGCACACGTTACAGAATCCACCGTATCAAATATGCCTCTGTCAGAAAAGCCTCTAGACAAATTCACTTCGATCGGTAAACAATTAAAAAAAAACACAATAAGCTGGGAGAAAAAAAAGTGTTGTGTTGAACTGTAGAAACATATTTTCTCCAGGGAGTAAGAAATTTGTTGAGATGATAACTGCCACACAGAGCAGTTCAATACAATGCACTACAAAATAATGCCTTGATTACGAAATGAACGAGTCCGTTATGACGAATATCCTACCTATCAGACTGAATGCGGTTCCTTGAATTCCTGAGTATGGGACAACAAACTGCAGCGCTACGACTTATGGGGATCAGTCCACAAATGAATAGCAATCTTCATAATCAAGAGAGCAATGAAGATAAACCTGAAGAGTGAATCGTCCGAGAAGCAGCAGTCGAATTTTGTGTCCGTCAATGCACAACATTGAGCCCTTGGCTGTTCTGTGCCTTATTAAACGACATACCAGACGTTGCAACGTCAAGCCAGATGACCGCCCGATCTGCAAAAAAATCCACGTTTTTCGGAATCACAATGCACATCAAATACCTCGGTAGATAAAGTTATGGGCCAACTCCTGGCAAATGCAACTCAATATTCAAAAATGTTATGTCAAGCCAACAAAAAAAAAGGATTCCATTCTGCCCCTAAAGATTGTGTGGGGAAATCCCGAAAGATGTCAAACAGACTGCTTTGGCACCATGCCATCATCGGGCCTGAAGAAGTCGGTTCATGTCACTAACATGAGCGGGAAGAAGAATAGTGCTACACTTGACATCAGTAAGAGGACGGAAGCTCGGTAACAACTTCAGGAGTGCCATCGCCTGGAATACACAGCTCAGGTCCGATCCACGCAGAAATACAACTCCACACTGTGGAACTAGTTGATGAAGGATGAGGATCGATCAGGGCGTATTCAGCGGTGAGCAGCTTGCAGTATTCAACGGGATTCAAAATCCAGACAATTAGGCAGTGGGAGGACGTGCTCTGGAGCTTGAGATATCAACGTCTGAAAGACCGCAGGAAACAGCTGAGTCTGGCCACCTTCTTCAAGCATAATTCATGCTCTACCACAAGACAACATGACACCCGCATGCACACCCGTATTTTCAACAGCGGTTGGCTGATCTGTAACCCACTAACACTCCCCCTCCCCTGTCCCAGGCCTCCTGATCCAATCCCCGTCCTTCCACCCGTAGTTCTCTCACACCCTGCCAGATCCTTCCTATCTCTAATTTCCTTCGCTGCGCTCAACTACTAGTAACCAGTTTGGTTCATGAAGCATAAATACCAACATCCAGAGGATGTGACCATCTGTATATCAAAAACCTTCGGATCAGAATTTGGAATCGCTACTAAATTGGTGACCTCCAGTCGAATCCGCATTATATCAGTCCGTTTAGAATCCCAAAATGGGGAACCTATTGTTTATGAAACGATCTTATAGACAGTACAAGAAAACTTTCCTCCTAGACGTATCATTATCAGTGGCGTGCTCTCATTTGATACAATAGTTAGGGACTTCGAGGGTATATGTAACTAAGTAACAAAATGTATAACTAACTAACTAACTAACTAACTAACTAACTAACTAACTAACTAACTAACTAACTAACTAACTACTAACCAAACCAATTAACTAACTAACTAACTAGTTTGCTAGCTAACTGACTTAAATAACTAAATAACC
>JADBJO010002504.1:0-10000 GCA_016801955.1 Conus betulinus
CCCCCCCCCATCCTGTAAGCACAGAATCGGATCAGCGAGGAACGATGCCAGACCAGACACGCGGAATCTGATTAGGGGGCTCCTGAACGTCCCCAAGCTGACAAGCTAGGGGCAGTCACTCTTGTCAGCTGTGATCTGCATTCCCATCATGTTCGACTATCTGTTGGACGTCATTGTTCCCCGGCATTGACCGCCCCTTTGCCTGGGGGAGGAGATATTTTTCAGGGAGGTGTGTGCCACAGAAATCGGCTGATAAAAGCAGACAGGGAGGTGTTTACCTCGTAATCTGACGCTGTGATATTGCATTGTGGACCGTGGGAGCTGACGTTATCAGCTTTGTCTGCCCTGAACTTTTTTTTTTTTTTTTTTTTTTTTCATTCTTGCCTCGGGGCAGAAACTGTGAAAGGGAGAGATGGGATGACAAAGAGTGCGAATTGAGTTCATAGAGGAATGATGCATCAGGGCGGAAAAGAGAGAGAGAGAGAGAGAGAGAGAGAGATGGGGATGGAGGTGAAGAAGGAAGGGGGGACTGTCCGGGAGAGTGGAAAGGGGAAGTAGGTACTTACAAACTTACACATGGATTTTATGACATTAAAAACAACTGGCACGTTATTTCAGTTGAATACAGAATCTACAACTAGAGGGCACCTGTTCAAACTAACAAACAAATTTTACCAACACTTCAGAAGCAGCAAACCTTTTTACTAACAGAATTGTTGATACTCGGAATAACTTGCCAGTCAGTGTTGTTGGAGCAGGAAGTGTTAACACTTTCAGAAATTGTCTGGATAAAACACTGGATACACCTTATGTTTCAAACAAATATTGACTTGCATTTTTAAAAATCATGCACGTGCTTTATAAAAGTACGAGAAGAAGACCAAAATATTTCTCGATAAAAGCATAAAGTTATCAACATTGAGCAGGCTAATGGCTGAAAATGCCTGATGTGCCACCGATATGATATGATATAATATGATATGTAGAGGAAAGGAACAGGGATCCCAAGGACCTATGGACATGAAAGGCTCTTGGCCTTTTTCATAAGGAAAAGAAGAAAGGGGAGAATCATTTCATCGTTATCGTCATCACTACTGTCATTTACTGAAAGTGGTGGGGGTGATTTGAAGGAAATTTTGTCATTTCATCGTTATCGTCATCACTAGCGTCACTTACTGAAAGTGGTGGGGGTGATTGAAGGAAGCTTTGTCATTTCATCGTTATCGTCATCACTAGCGTCACTTACTGAAAGTGGGGGGGTGATTTGAAGGAAGTGTTGTCATTTCATCGTTATTGTCATCACTAGCGTCACTTACTGAAAGATGTGGGGGTGATTTGAAGGAAGTGTTGTCATTTCATCGTTATCGTCATCACTAGCGTCACTTACTGAAAGTGGTGGGGGTGATTTGAAGGAAGCTTTGGTCATTTCATCGTTATCGTCATCACTAGCGTCACTTACTGAAAGTGGTGGGGGTGATTTGAAGGAAGTGTTGTCATTTCATCGTTATCGTCATCACTAGCGTCACTTACTGAAAGATGTGGGGGTGATTTGAAGGAGGCTTTGTCATTTCATCGTTATCGTCATCACTAGCGTCAGTTATCGTCATCACTAGCGTCAGTTATCGTCATCACTAGCGTCAGTTATCGTCATCACTAGCGTCACTTACTGAAAAGTGGGGGGTGATTTGAAGGAAGCTTTGTCATTTCATCTTTATTGTCATCACTAGCGTCACTTACTGAAAGTGGTGGGGTGATTTGAAGGAAGTGTTGTCATTTCATCATTATTGTCATCACTAGCGTCACTTACTGAAAGATGTGGGGGTGATTTGAAGGAAGTGTTGTCATTTCATCTTTATTGTCATCGCTAGCGTCACTTACTGAAAGTGGTGGGGGTGATTTGAAGGAAGCGTTGTCATTTCATCATTATTATCATCACTAGCGTCACTTACTGAAAGATGTGGGGGGTGATTTGAAGGAAGCTTTGTCATTTCATCTTTATTGTCATCGCTAGCGTCACTTACTGAAAGATGTGGGGGGTGATTTGAAGGAAGTGTTGTCATTTCATCGTTATTGTCATCACTAGCGTCACTTACTGAAAGATGTGGGGGTGATTTGAAGGAAGTGTTGTCATTTCATCGTTATCGTCATCACTAGCATCACTTACTGAAAGATGTGGGGGTGATTTGAAGGAAGCTTTGTCATTTCATCGTTATCGTCATCACTAGCGTCACTTACTGAAAGTGGTGGGGGTGATTTGAAGGAAGTGTTGTCATTTCATCGTTAGCATCACTTACTGAAAGATGTGGGGGTGATTTGAAGGAAGCTTTGGTAATCAGGGGTCCCACACCCCTCCATCCTCAGTCCTTCACTCTGACTGGCCCAGGACTTCCTCAGATGTTCTCTGGGGATGTCCGTGATACCCCACCCCCACCTTCACCCCATGTTCCGTTCCTTCTGTGTAAGACAGCCCTGAAGAAGTCAGCACTGTGGAATAGCGTGCCCATACCGGCAGAGCTGACAGTGTCTGAGAACTTGCAGGACTAGCTCTCGTCTGTCTGCCAGTGTATGTGCTGACTGGGTGTCTGCCACAAAAGTCATTGACCTCATTGCCCCTGTTAGAGCTGCAGCCAGGCTCTCTGTAACGCCTGCTGTTCTCCAGTGCCTCACCTATCCGTGCAGAAAGATGGAGATAACCAGTGCCTCACCTATCCGTGCAGAAAGATGGAGACGACCAGTGCCTCACCTATCCCTGCAGAAAGATGGAGATGACCAGTGCCTCACCAGTCCCTGCAGAAAGATGGTGACGACCAGTGCCTTGCAGAGATTGACCCTCACTGCATGTGTGGTACTCTGCCGCAGTGAGGTTGACTTCATGGTGTTGGAGGGGAGGGTCTGGGCCTGGGGTGCAGTGCTGAGGAGGGGAGGGACAGGACAGGGAGGCTGTGGTGAGGAGTGCGGGGGGAGGAGGAGGAGGTCTGTTGTCTGGAAGCCGGGGAGGAGAACCTCTAGACAGCCCATGGAGGTAGGGAGAAGCTGGACACAGCTTCAGTGCCGGAGGGACTGGGAGGCTTTGTGAACAGTGAAGAGGCAGGACAGGTGTGGGGCCACTGGGCGACAGAGGGTTTGAAATCCCCTGCCTTGACCAGCAGAGCCGTCATTGGAAATACATTTGCCCTGGTTCAACAGAAATGTTCAGGCTATGAAAAGTGTCCAGTATTCAGGGAAGACTGGCGAACAGTGAAGTGTGGTTCTTTGAATTGTCTGGGAAGAACATCAGGTGGGGTGTATATATATATATATATATATGCCTGACATACAGCACTAATGGATGCTGGACTTGCAGAGCCAACAGTAGGTCTCCTGTGTCCCTTTCCCCAGGAGAAATAACGCACACACACACCCACTCTCCTTCCTCCACACACTCTCTCTCTCTCTCTCTCTCTCTCTCTCTCTCTCTCTCTCTCTCTCTCTCTCTCTCTCTCTGTCTCTCTCTCTCTCTCTCTCTCTCTCTCCTTCCTCTCCACACACACACACACACACACATTTACATTACAAAGTTTTCTGAACACACGCATGCACGCACACTCACACATGCACACACACATGTATGCGCGCGCGCGCACACACACACACACACACACACACACACATATATCTACACATACAAAGTTTTCTGCACGCACAACACACACACACACACACACACACGCACACACACACACACACACACACACACGCTTACTCACAAAGTTTCCTAAACCCTACCCCCCCCACCCCCCACCCCCACCCCCACCCACCACAATTTGCCTAAACTGGTACATCTTCTTCCAACGCACCGGATTTTCTCCCCTTTTTTTGTATGTGGGACCATTTTAAGCCCTGACTGACAGACTTTGCAATGTGCCCAGCGAAGGGAGGACAAAGACGTATAGGGACCTGGCTCCAGAGGGACGGAAAGACTTCAGAGTAAGCAGTGAGGGGGGGGGGGGGGGAAGATGTATATGTCTTGGTACCACAGGGAATGGCAGACTTTGCAGCATGACCGGCCAAGGGAGGAAAGGAGCTGTCTACATCCTGGATGGTAGCTCTGGAAATAAGGAAGGTGATGTGGTGACCGGTGAAGGGAGGAAAAAAGGATCTATCCATCCCCAGACCTAAAGAGGGATGGGGTGGTCGAGGCAGACAGTTTCAGGAGTGGGCAAGGATGGGGATGGGGGGGGGGGGAGGGGGAGGTGGTGAATGACCCAGGCCCAGAGCCGTCAGACACTTTTAAGGAGCTCTGTAGAGACGGGTCCCACCATCTGGATAGAGCTGGTTTTGTCGCTTCAGTGGCTCCCGGCCTTATCTTCCCCCCATCGTCTGCTATATTTCAGGGCTTTCCACAAACCCCGTTTCTTCAATACTACCTTCGCCCATCCAAGGGGGGGGGGGGGGGAAAGAGAGAGGGAGGTGGAGGAGAGGGGGTCAGGAAGAGAGGGTTGAGACAAGTTAAGCTTCTGGATGGGAGCAATTCTTTGCCCGTTGTGTGTACAGAATTGGTGGGTAATGTCCTACTTTCAAGAGCCTGTACAGCAATATCACTTCAAGTGACACTCCACTGCTGGTTGGCCTGGTTGGTCCTCATGGTTAAGGCATCAAACTCCTCTTCTAAGGAATTTGGTTCCTACTAGGGATGGCCAGGTTGTAGATGTTCTTTTTGGAAGTTAGCTTCTGTGCAGACCCCTCATTGTCTGTTCGATTAGACTTTAAGATGTAGTCCCGTGTTGGGAACATATGTGCAAGAAATTGATCACATGCATTACATCCATGTCCACATGTTGGATCAGTAGCAAGTCGTCATGTGCTGGTGGATGGAAGACATGGAAATACAGACATGCACAAGCTGCCGTGCTTAGACATCGTCTCCAAAGATGGACGGCAGCTTCCTTATTTAATTGCTGGGTTTTGAAAAGAGTCACATACACAGACATCTCACCCATGGTGAACTTCAGAAGAGGAATGGAACTTCCATATGGGAAACCCTCTTTTAAATGTGTTGAACCAGACAGGAGTTTCTCTCATCCGTCTCCAGCCACTGTGAAGAGGCAGCAGTCAAGTGGCGGCTGCATACTGCTGCGTCTTTTCTTTCTTTCTTCCAGCGTTCGCAGGCTGATGTTCCTGTGGACACTGCCTGCATATACAGGCAGTGGGAGTTTTGTGTGTATGACCGTTTTTCATCCTGCCATTAAGGCAGCCATACTCCATCTTCAGGGAAGATGCATGCTATGTGTAACATGTCATCCATACCAACGGCCAAACTGGCCTTCTCTTCAGAAAGTTGTGATGGGATTTTATGTGCGTGCAAGATGTTGTGCGTGCGCACACATGGAACATCGGGGGGGGGGGGGGGGGGGGGGGGTCTCACCTCTGAGGATGCACACGAGATGACATGGAGGAGGGAGGGAAAACAAAAAAAACAAAAAAAAAACAATGACTGTGCTCTGTTTCCTTTTTTTTTTTCAATTCAGTATATTGTTGTTTTTTTTTCTTTTTTGTTTTTTGTTCTTGTTCTGTTGTTTTTTAGTCTGTTTGTGGGATGAAGCTGTATGAAGTAGGTGACTTGAGGTACCTGGGTGTACTGTGAGTCCTAACTTGGCCTTGTGTGTCGGCGGGGTTATCAGCAGTTGAAGATAGAGTGGAGGCCAGCAGATAGATGCACTTGCATGGGAAGTGAGAGTTGAAGCAGTGTGGCTGGCTGGGGTGTCAACAGCTGAAAGTGGATGGAGCAGAGGCCCACAAAAGATACATGCACTTGCATAGGACGTGAGACATCCAGTATCCTCAGTCTGTCATGGAGCGGAAGTTTTTTTTTTTTTGTTTTTGTTTTTGTCCACCCTCTCCACCTCTGTTTCCCAGTAATGGATCTTGGGTGATTGTGTGACCTGTTATAATTTCAAAAGGAGTTGGTAAAGTGAGGTCAGCCACATTAAACCAGTGCTTCAGTGCAGTAAGCTGGGACCTGTCCACTGTAACTAGGTCTTTGATTCATTGCACCCAGCCTTCAGCATGAGGTATGAACTGATCCACAATGCCAGGCCATACCTCTGTCAGTACTTCACCAGCTCTGTTCAAAGTTGACATGTTCAAAGGAATCATCGGGGTTGACGGGTCAGAGCTTTTGAGAACTTGAATGTGCATTTGATGGTGGGTGTTTGGGAGCGACAGTGTGCTTACGTTAAATTCCGTTCTATCTGCAGATTTGAAGGGAATGTCTTGTTTGGGAGTGAGCCTTGGGTTGTCCCAAGGTTGGCGTGTGGGTTGCCTTCATTTTGAGAATTGAAAGCCGAGTAATTTTTGTCATTTCGCGTTGAATATGATTTACAAATTTAAAACTGTGATTTCATCAAATCTTAGATAAATGTTAGTGAACCGCCAAGAGAAACGCGAACTTGGCAGGTCGCTAACATTTATTGAAGATTTGTTTAGATTTCCGCCCGCAGTCATCTCACTTTGCAACTAGATCTATGTGATTTCATCATCAAACACAATGTAGATGTTTGGTTCCCATGAATTAGACTGGTCATGTTGATGAAAATATGTGTTGGTGCCTGGTCTGCTGATTCATACTGAGGACAAAACAGGCTACATAGTGGTTCAAAAGGCGTAAAAAGAGTGTGACTACATCAATTTAAAACACACATTAGATGCATTGAGAGGTGTACAGATCTTGATTATGGGGGGGAGCGGGTGATGTAACATTCGAACAGATAATCATGTTTTGACATAACATGGATGTTTTCTACTCTATGTGCTGTTTACAGTTTTCTGTGATGATTTTCCTCGGGCTTGTGTTTGTGTGTGTGTGTGTGTGTGTGTGTGTGAACATTTTTAAATCCAAAATGCGGAAAATATTGATGCTAAGCAACAGAAAGCAAACCAGTTTTCTTTTCATTGGAAGGTAAGGAGATGTCATATAGGCTGGAACATCATGTTATCTCGTACAACTCTTTGGGTCATGTTCTTGACACATAGGAGCCATTTGTTGTAATAAATGAGTGGGATACCACTGCAAAGTAGGGCCAGACCTGTGGGTGTGGTGACTATGACAGCAGAGGGATAGCACAGCAATGTAGGGCCAAACCTGTGGGTGTGGTGACTATGACAGCAGAGGGATAGCACAGCAGTGTAGGGCCAAACCTGTGGGTGTAGTGACTGTTAGGGCCAACCTGTGGGTGTGGTGACTGACAATGACAGCAGAGGGATAGCACAACAATGTAGGGCCAAACCTGTGGGTGTGGTGACTGGCTATGACAGCAGAGGGATAGCACAGCAATGTAGGGCCAAACCTGTGGGTGTGGTGTGTGACTGACTATGACAGCAGAGGGATAGCACAGCAATGCAGGGCCAAACCTGTGGGTGTGGTGTGGTGACTGACTATGACAGCAGAGGGATAGCACAGCAATGCAGGGCCAAACCTGTGGGTGTGGTGACTGACTATGACAGCAGAGGGATAGCACAGCAATGCAGGGCCAAACTGTGGGTGTGTGGTGACTGACTATGACAGCAGAGGGATAGCACGGCAATGCAGGGCCAAACCTGTGGGTGTGGTGACTGACTATGACAGCAGAGGGATAGCACGGCAATGCAGGGCCAGAAAACCTGTGGATGTGGTGACTGACTATGACAGCAGAGGGATAGCACGGCAATGCAGGGGCCAAACCTGTGGGGGTGTGGTGACTGACCATGGCTTGGCCTTGCCTTCCTCAGGGGCCCTGGAGGAGCAGCGTGAGCTGCTGGAGGAGAAGATGCAGAACCTGCGGAGCATGCTGACCTCGCCGGGCACGCCCATCTCTTCCCCAACCAGCTCTTCTCCCACCAGATCTTCAGCTCCCCCAGGCCCAGCGTGTCCAACGAGGACATGATCAACACCACCATCCGACAAAAGTTTCAGGACTCCATGGAGGAGAGGTCAGTGGGCGCCACCTGAGATAATGAGGGCACAGGCTTAAGCCAGTGTGCGTGTGTATGCGTGGATGTTTGAGTTTCCGTGTGTGTGTGTGTTTGCTTGTGTGTGTGTGTGTGTGTGTGTGTGTGTGTGTGTGTGTGTGTTAGCAAAAGCACCTGCTTAGCCTGTATGTACATATATTCATGCATGGAGAAGTGCCTGTGTGGTTGTGTGTGTGTGTGTGTGTGTGTGTGTGTGTGTGTGTGTGTGTGTGAGTGTGTAGATGCCTGCAAAATGCATAATAATAATAATTAAAAAAAGTGCATAGATGAATAATCCTCTTTGGCCCAGTGGCAAGTGCTGTCGCCTGAGAAACAAAGGTATGTAGTTTGATCCTGGTCACTTGGTAGGACTGAATGGTTGTGGTGGGCCCGAGGGGGACAGCACAGTAACAGAATCCCACACAGCCAGAGGTGATCCTTGTCAAAATGGGCACAATGGACAAACCCATTCCTTTTCTCTGGGGAAGGAAAGAAGAATTAATCGGGGGGGGGGGGGGGGGGGGGGGGGTTGAGGGGGGGGCCCCCAAAAAAAAAAAAAAGGCCCCAAAATGAAGGTAGCGATTTCCTGTCTTCCATTTCCAGTAGAGAGAAACTCTCCTGTTGAATGTGATCTGATTCTCTCCTGACATCAGTTCCTGTCAGGATCTTGTAGAAGTGGTGAGAAGAAAGAAAAAAAAAAAAAAAAAAAAGAGTCCATTCAGCACTGTGAAGTGAAGTAAATCAATGAATGGAGGATTGACATGGGGGTGAAGTAAGGGGGTAGTTCATCTAAAGATGTATCGTCACATGGCTTTGGTGAAATCTCTTTCACCCTGCTTTCCTCTCGCGTGTTTTTGGGAAAGTGTAGCTGTCTGGGGTTCGTTGACCGGGCCAAGCTGTGTTGATAAGCCTAGCCCTCCCCACTGGCTAAACCGGAACGCAGCATAGCTCCAGCCTGCGATGTGGCATTGCTTTTAGTCCAGGCCCCGCTGGACGGCTATCCAGTGGTTCCCATCATACATCCTTGCTTGTGAATTTCAGTTCCCAACTGTCATTTGGCAAAGGGTGTCATCTCTGGTTTGTTTTTGTTTTGGGTTTGGTTGGTCGAAACAAGGCTTGGTGTTGACTGGTGGGAGTGACCTGATGTGGAAAGTGATGGGATAGGTGGGGTTGTTAGTCACGGAGCTCTGGCCACGTCTGGTGTTGGCAAGTGAGGTCGGAGCTGACCAATGAGGTTAGTCAGAGCCTTTGCAGAGGTATACTCACACTGAATGCAGTATGGTCCTGGTGTGGCCTGAGTCAGGTGGGCCATCTTAGGTCAGCAACCTCCTGCCTCTCTGTCTGTGCTGTTCTGGGTGTAAGGATTCCATGCTGATGAGGCATATCTGAGAGGGGATTATTATTTTGTTCTCCGTACCTGTGCATGTGGTTGGGTATGTTTTGTTGCAACTCTTGTGATTAAATTGTAGTGAATAGTAATGATGTGTGATTTTTGTAAACAATCATTTAAACAGAGGTTTCTTTCATGTAACTGTAAATCCATTCGGCGCCTACCTTGCGCTGAAGAGATCAAGCTAAGTAACAAATCCGTTCGTTTTCATTGTCCTGCTTGTTTGTGTCTTGCCTGAAGAAGACCTAAGAGGTCGAAAGGCGGCGTGTTTTGTCTTGTGACTCGTTTGTCCACGTTTCTCTCGGCGGTTGGCTAACATTTATTTAAGATTTGTCATGTTCACTTCACACATCTTTTTGTTGCTGTTTTTTTTGGGGGGGGGGGGTGTTTTTTTTTTAAGGAAAGAGTACAGCTGCAGTTTTAATTCACACCTGCATGCAGTGCAGAACTTCAAACAGAAAGGGTGCTGGTGCCTCTTTGATTCTCTTCTTCACAAACCAAAACTTCAGACAGAAGAAAATGCTGGTTCAGTTTGGGGTGGCCTCATACACAAAGCAGAATCCAAAACAGAATGAGCGGGAGTACAGTTTGAATTCTTTTTGCTTAGAGAAGCAAAGCCTTGGACAGGAAAAAAGTGTAGGTAGG
>JADBJO010002504.1:20000-32500 GCA_016801955.1 Conus betulinus
AAAGACCCAAACATGTGGAGTCAGGGAGAGAAGGGGTACACCGGCTGGTTGTCATGAGGACTGACAGCGACGTAGCGACGACCATAAGAGGTAAACCGACTGGCCGACAAAGCAGGTGACAAGAGAGAGTGAGCGAGAGCGGTGTGATGGAGGGCAGGGGTGTGGTGGTTGGTGGCAGGAACCAGAACCTGAACCTGTACCTGAAGCGGCTGAAGCAGGAGCTGGTGAAGGCCAACTCTCTGGTGCGGGAGGCCAACACCCTGTCCAGGAGATGGGGCAAGCAGACGGAGTTCCACGTCACCCTGCAGATCCCCACTGCCAACCTCACCTACAGTGGATGGGTAGGTGGCTGGGGGGGGGGGGGGGGGGGGGGGGGGGGACAGAGAGAGCATCCAGGGAAAGGAGTGGGCAGTGGTGTGAGGCAGGCAGAGAGAGGTGGTGCTGTGGAAGAGTGATTGATTTATACAGATAGATAGGTGACTAGGATGGGTTTGGGGGCAGAGAGAGAAAGGGGGAGTTTCTAACGCTTTTTCACGTCTTTTTTTGTGAGCTGATCTACGTTGTGCAAGTTGTAGTCACTTTGTTGTCTAGAGTAGAGAGGAGTGTGTGTGTGTGTGGGTGTGTGTGTGTGTGTGTGTGTATGTATGTGTGTGTGTGTGTCTGTGCATGTGGAGAAGACATAGGGAAGTAGAAATGCAGACTCTTTGTGTAACTATCCACCCTTCACCCAATTCCCCCCTCCCCTTATCTATCTCCCCTCCCAGTTTCATAACGCATGTTGTTGTTGTGGTGGTAGTTTTCGGTGCTTACCTCTTAAATTTGAACCCCTCAGCCTGCTGTCTTGCAGAAGTCGACGTCCACCTGCGAGCCGGCCATCCGGGTGAAGCGCAAGAAGCGCAGCGACCAGATCTGGACCATGGAGAAGATGGAGAACAAGATCGTGGACATGCGGGAGATGTACACGGAGCGCCACTCCAGGGGGCTTCCAATGATGGTAGACGACTCTTCTGACGACTTTGACGATGGCTCTTCCTGGGTGGTGTTGTTGTGCATGGCTTTCTTCTGTTGTGTTTCTGCTTCACTGTCTTAGGTAGGGCAGGATAGGACCGCGTAGGATGTGGTGTCTACCATTCCCTTCAAGTAAGATGCAGCACCACGGTGGCAAAGTAAAGTTTAGAAAGGATTTGAAAGCTTCTTCAGGATAAGAAGGTGATGTGGTGTGGGTGTGATCGTGCATGTATGAGTGTGTGTGTGTGTGTGTGTGTGCTTAAAAGAGGTGTAGTATAGCATGTATTTGGGTGGTGTATGGAGTTATTGATTTGTCAGGTCATTCTCAACCTTTCAGCAAGTGTGTCCTGTGTGTACACTGCCCATCTCTTCATCTGACCAGTTGTTATTAATCTTTAGAGCTGTATAAACTATTGAGTTCACACACTGCTTTATTCTGTCCACCCATAGACTTTATCCCAGTGGCAGGCTCTTCTCTTTAGAGAAGAAATCCACAAGTCCCATACAGACTGCAGAGTCTGTGAAGGAAAATGACATATGGTGCATGAGGCTGACTGGACAGTAGCCACACCATTCAGTGTGTCATAGCCCCCCCCCCCCCCCCCCCCCCCCTCCCCACCCTCCCTCGCATTTGTGTTCTCCTTTTTCTTTAAATATGTAGTTCTTGCTTTAAGTACGTAGTTCTTGGCTTTCAGTTCTGTCAGGATCTTTTTAGTCGGCTGAGTTGTCAACAAGAGTCAAGTCTGTGTTGTTAGGAGCATTTTGGCAAGGTTCTTCTGCTTCTGTATGAAGTGACCGAAACGGTCACTGTATGACCACTTCATCTGTTAGCCATTTGGTAACGTGCAGTGCTTGTCCTACTGAACCCCCCACATCAGCCCGATGATGGTGGGTGTACTATATGGAAGCCCCCACATCAGCCCGATGATGGTGGTGTACTATATGGAAGAAGAAGAAGAAGCAGACCCGGCCTGTAGCTTCTTCATGTTTGAAGTTAGTGCATAGAAATCACAGGTGATGGAACATGTTGCCCATGAAGTTTTTAAACAGATGGCCGAGAACTTGACATCTGACAAAGCCATGAGGCTCACCCCCTTCCCAAATGTTTCGGTATTCTTGTAACCAGTGCACAATAGCGAAATGTAGCGTGGCAGATGTGCTGCAGTGTGTGTGTGAAAGAGTCCAAATGCGTGGATGACAGTAACTGAACTGGAACGAAGGATGAATCAGGTACAGCTGCACCCAGTGCCGCGGGCAGGTTGTCATCGTCGTATTTGTAGTCAGTAGCATCTGTGCATTTGTTTATGTCTGTGCAAGAAATTGGTATGGTTGATCGTTTGCCATTAACTGAAAAAGACCCTTTTTTTTTTTTTCAAAAGAGGAAGGAAGCAGTGGGAAGTTTGCACAGGGGAAATGTTGTTTAGCCACACGTGTGTCCAGACTGAGATCGTCAACAGCGCTATCATCAGCAACGCTAATTAATCATCAACAATGCTATCATCAACAACACTATCATCAGCAAGGCTATCCTCACTGTGTAGTGTCTTTCTGTTCTGTGTGCCACCAACACCAGGGCCTTTCTGGGTAAAATGTGTCTGTCTCCTACCGAAAAGAGACGGAGCGTCGTAATGTGTCGATGAAGTATGTGTTGAGATTTGTGGGTCTTTGAATTGGCATCTTTTTTCCTTCACCTGGTTTGAAGCAGCAGTTGGCTCAGTGTCTGTTCTGTTTAAAGAGTCGTCTCCCCCCCCCCCCCCCCCCCCACCCCCAGTTGCTTAGATTGTTTTGCATTTCTTATTTTTCGTTCTCCAGTCAGTATTTTCTCCAGTTTTCTCTCTCCAGTCTGTATTTCAACATTCTCATTTATCTTTAGTGACTACTGATGATCATGGTTTCCTTCAGTGATTATCTTTGATGTTTTTTTTTTTTTTTTTTTTTTTAGGGTGCTTTCCACCAGTGTGACTTCTTTAATCTTTTTTTTTGTTGTTACTTTTATTTTTATTGTTTTTAATTTTTACTGTTTTTTTTAAACTCTGAACCATAAATAAAGCAGATTAGTCCTCAGCACAGCCTAGTCTAATGTACCTGAAGGATACTGATAGGTGTGCAATCATGTATGAATTAGGTGCACATAGATCTGGTATATTTGTAGTCTAATGTACCTGAAGGAAATTGATAGGTATGCTATTATGTGTGATTAGGTGCTCATACATCTGGTACATTTGTAGTCTAATGTGCCAAAGGATATTGATAGGTATGCTATCATGTGTGAATTAGGTGCTCATAGATCTGGTATGTTTGTAGTCTGTGCCAAAGGATATTGATAGGTATGCTATCATGTGTGAATTAGGTGTTCATAGATCTGGTATATCTGTAGTCTAATGTACCTGAAGGATATTGATAGGTATGCTATCATGTGTGTGAATTAGTTGTTCATAAATCTGGTATATTTGTAGTCTAATGTTCCTGAAGGATATTGATAGGTGTGCTATCATGTGTGAATTAGGTGTTCATAAATCTGGTATGTTTATAGTCTAATGTGCCAAAGGATATTGATAGGTATGCTATCATGTGTGAATTAGTAGTTCATAGATCTGGTATATTTGTAGTCAAATGTGCCAAAGGATATTGATAGGTATGCTATCATGTGTGAATTAGTTGTTCATACATCTGGTATATTTGTAGTCTAATGTGCCAAAGGATATTGATAGGTATGCTGTCATGTATGAATTAGGTGCTCATACATCTAGAATATTTGTAGTCTAATGTGCCAAAGGATATTAATAGGTATGCTATCGTGTATGAATAGGTGCTCATACATCTGGTATATTTGTAGTCTAATGTGCCAAAGGATATCAATAGATATGCTATCATGTATGAATTAGTTGTTCATAGATCTTGTATATCTGTAGTCTAATGTGCCAAAGGATATTGATAGGTATGCTATCATGTATGAATTAGTTGTTCATAGATCTGGTATATTTGTACTGTAATGTACCTGAAGGATATTGATAGGTATGTTATCATGTATGAATTAGTTGTTCATAGAGATGGTATATTTGCTGTCTAATGTTCCCTAAGGACAGCCTTCTTTTCCTGTGGCGTGAGTGTAATATTCTGTTGCTGCCAGTCCATCCCTTTTAGAAGAATTCTCATGAAATCTTGAGTTGAGGGGGATGAAATTCTGAAATTTAAAATTTTGCTCAGAAAAGTTAAGGTCCAAGAGTCTTCTTTTTTTTTTTTCATCTCATCTCCACCAAAGAGGTTATGTTTCAACCTGCGCCTGTTAGTTTGTTTGTCAGCAAGACTGGGCAAAAAGCTACTGAACTGATGTGAAGGAAACTTGATGAGAAGACAGAAGGTGGCATTGAGATCATTACTGCAATATGGCATTAAGATCAGTACTGGAATATGGCATTAAAATCTATTCAGTAAATTCTGCTGTTCCGGATCAAGGGGCGGATCTAGCATCTGTTCGATTTTCCTGGAGATCTGTGCTCTCTAAAGTGCCCTGCTAGATTTTAAAGAGATGATCACATGTTGGAGAGTATGACCAGTATAGTCTGCAAAATGCCAGCAGTTTCATAAAAAGGGAGGTAGAATTCCTCTATGATCTCTCCATGGATCCATTGAAATGGTCTGCGGTAACAGTATTGTTGTTGTTGTTTTTCCAGTTAAAAGCCAAACTTTTTCTCTGTGACCCTCAATTCCGAATGTTTTATCCCAGAAGATTGACAGCTCTGAGTGTTTTCACGTAGTAGTGTGAACGCTTTTGTTTTTTCTGTGCCTTGAGTGGCTGTTTCTGATTTTTGGCTGCGTTTGTGCGTGCACAGTTTTGTGAACTCTTGCTGTGCATGTTTTTTTTGTTGTTGTTTGTTGTGGGTTTCCACCGATCTTTTTGCTGTTCATTTTTGTTATTTTCTTATTTTTCTCAAGGCCTTTTTGTTTCTAGTTGTTGTTATTTTGTGACACTTTTCTTTTATTCTTATTCAGTTGTGTTGAAGCTTTCAGATTTATTAGTACCTTTGCTGAGGAGGTTATCTTTTCACACATGTAGGTTGGATGGTTTGTCAACAGACTTACAAGTAAACTACTGAACGAGGGGTAGTCAGGTTTGGTGAAAAGAAGGGATGTGGTTGAAAATAGTTGGGTTTTACGTCTCATAGCCAAACTTTTAGGGATATGTCTTTCATTCACGGTAGTCTTTAAGGATGTGGTTTAGGGACAAACAGTATTAAATCTTTGCCGCATGTACAGAACAACAGTGGATCCAGCATTTGTTACGCAAGGTTTTAACCAATTTTTCAGTGACTATGAACTCTGTGAAGGACTCCTTCCCGTGCAGTAACTACCTTTGAAATGACATGTTTTTGTGGAATAAGGAAACTTTCTGGTGAGAAAATCATCAATATTTCATTAAGTTTCCCATGCCTGTAAGGGAAAAAAGTGCATGGGCAGTAACTTGGTCTCTCCATACCCACAGTGACTTCCCCTGGCAGCTATCAAAGGCAGATTTGAGATCTGTTCAACTTTGGCATAGGTCTGCTCTCTCCTCAGTGTCCTTTTAGTTTTAGAACTGGTTTCTCCTGACAGTGTGAAATATATATTGCATACCATCACACACACACACACACACACACACACTTTGCACTGCACTGCTCTGCTGTGCTGTGCTGTGCTGTGCTGTGCCTTTGCTTGTATTGTTTTCATGTGTTACAGTTGTTTCTGTTCACTGCTGTTGTCCTAGCTGACGTTGGTTGTCTTCTTTCTCCTTTATCTCCCCTTCTTTCAGCTACCTTTTTTTTTAGGCTGTTGTTCAGCTGTAGTTCTTTGTTGCGTTGATCTGCTCTTGTTAGCTTTTCTTTTTTTTTGCCTTTGTTTTTTTTTTAAATTGATGTATAAGAGCAAACCTGTGGTTACTATTATGTCTCTGTTTCCAAGTGTAATTTGATACTAAATTGTCCTCTCTCTCTGTCTGTCTGTGTCTCATTCTGTCTCCCTCCCTCCCTCTCTCTCTCTCTCTCTCTCTCTCTCTCTCTCTCTCTCTCTCTCTCTCTCTCTCTCTCTCTCAAATCCTAATCCTTGATCAAAAAAAAGTTTCTGAGTTTCTCTCTCTCTCTCTGTCTCTCTCTGTCTCTCTCTCTCTCTCTCTCTCTCTCTCTCTCTCTCTCTCTCTCTCTCTCTCTCTCTCTCTCTCTCTCATATCCCATTCCTCCCTCCCTCCCTCCTTCTTTTCCTTTCTGCCTTTCTTCTTCCTGTCATTTCTCAATTACTCTCAATCTCTCACTACATCCTCCTCCTCTCCTTCCTTCTTGGACTTCCATCATTTTTTTTTTCTCCCCATTTACCCTCCACCATCACACTTTCTTCTGGACTACTGTCATTTTTCTTCCCATCTACCCAGCACTGTCACACTTCCTAATCCCTCACCCTTCTCTGTGACTCATGGTGTGTTGTTCTTACCCGGAGTTCCTGTACTTACCCCAAAATGTATCAGGGATAACGTTGACCTATTGGAGCGAAAGTTCAGGAACTTGCTGCCAGACAGGAAAAGGTGTCGACTACAAAAGAAGTGGAAGTAACTCCAGGGAAAAGCTCGGTCAGCGGTGCCAGACGCCGTTCAGCAGACAGCATCTGGCTGAACAGGCAGACTGCTGTCAGAAGTGGACCACTTGGAGTGTCTGGGGGTCTGTCCTGAGCACGGAAGGACGTTCAACAGAGGTCCAGAGGAGACTCAAACTGTGTGTCTGTCTACCATGACAGGCTGGATGTCACCTGGAACCTCAGCACTGGTGACCAGAGAAAAAGATGATGGCTTGAAAGCCCTTTCCATTGGCTGCAGGACATGCTGCTGGTTGTCAGTGTGAACAGTGTGGTGACCATGGCGATTTCAGCCATCTTGCCGTAGATCACTTTTGACGATTATGACCTTGAGGCGGTGTGTGAATGTGATGAAGGCAGCAGTTCTACAGCAGTATATGGTGCTCTTGACTTTTGTATCAAAATAGAAATTAATTGAATTGAAAGTAAGTGAACACAGATAAAATGAAGCTCCTTTTTCAGCCAGCATTGCTGGAACATTATTGTGCTAGACCGCCTGTTATTTCCCTTGCATCTCTCCTCTCTCTCCCTGTCGCTCGCTCTCTGTCTTGGTAAAGAACTTCAGCTGCAAACTGAGTCTGGACTTCCCAACCAGCCACTGTGGCGCAGTGGTCAGTGTTGCAGTTTCCCGGCTGGGAGACCATCAGTGAGACTGTCATCAGAGCTGTTTATTTGTGGGATGTTTCTGCCCCCGACCAGCTCCTGCCCAGTGTTGAGTTTGGGATTTTTCTGCCCTGACCAGCACCTGCCCAGTGTTGAGTTTGGGATTTTTCTGCCCTGACCAGCTCCTGCCCAGTGTTGAGTTTGGGATTTTTTCTGCCCCCAACCAGCTCTGCCCAGTGTTGGGTTTGCCATGAGCTCAGTTTGGAAGGCTGGGAACCGCAGAGTCAAGTTCTGTTCTCTTGATAATGCATCACTGGGAGTGTTGCTCAAATTTCCTTGCCAACATCACAGCTGAGTGTGTCCTCTGGGCCTGGCTGACACCAGGACGTTACCAAAAGAAAGTGTAGAGTACAGTGCTGCGGTGCAGTCTCAGACTAGAGTGGAATGCATCATCTTCAGCATCCTCATTCTCATTGATAAACATTTTTTAAAAAATCTCAGATTCTTTGGCCCTTCATTCTCAGCTCTCAGGGTGGCCTTGGTTTCAGTTTCTTCTCTATGTCGATACCCTTGATGAGCTCTGTCAAGGTGGCTGTCAGTGTCTGAGGGGACTGTCATTGGACAAACGTGGCGGCATCCAGAGGAACGCCCACCCATGCTGGCTCCACAGTCCAGCAGTCAGCGTCGTCAGTAGGTGGCTGGGCGGGTGTGGTGGGTGTGTGGGATCAGAACAGGCGCCATGAGTACCAGAGAAGTGATTCAGCAGCAGCACAGTGTCTCCACTGGTGGGTTACCTCATGACGATATGACGTGGACTACGCCCTGTGGTTGGACCGTGGGTGCTGGGGTGGTGGCAGAACAAGCCAGGATATGGGAGTTGACAGGGAGCCAGGGAGTGGCATGGGGATAAGCCACTGAGCTGGGGCTGGAATAGCTCATTTGCTAGAGTGCCGGGCTCGTGATTCTGGGGTTGCGGGTTCAAATTTAGGTACAGGGGGATTTTATCCCTAAGAGTTAACATTGGGTTCCGACTCCATTCCCCGTACAGTCCTTCGAGTGAGACTGTAAACCGAGGTTCCGTGTGTGAACGCATGCACAACATCTTGAACACACGTAAAATCCCATCACCAACTCTCGGAAGAGAAGGCCAGTTTTGGCCGTTGGTATGGATGACAGGTTACACGTAGCATGCACCTTCCCCCGAAGATGGAGTATGGCTGCCTTAATGGTGGGATAAAAAACGGTCATGCACAAAAAACTCCACTGCCTGTCTATACAGGCAGTGTCCGCAGGAGTGTCAGTCTGCGTATGCAGAAAGAAAGACAGAAAGCCACTGAGCTGACATAGATGTCACAGCATTAAAAAAAAAAAATGAAAGAAAGAAAAAAAAGTTTGACTTAAAATCCAGATAACACTCCTATATGTTTTTTTGGGGGTTTTTTTTACATTATTTGAAGCCTGTTGTGAAAGTTGACTTCAGCATCATAGAAGGAACAGATACAGAAGAGCAATACTGTGTTGATAGCCGCCGTTTTGCTTTAGTAAGCAGTACGTGTGCTCCAGCCCTTGTTGGACAGCACTGTCAGCCACTTCACATCAGTGGCATGATTTGGATTGTACCACAGTCAGATCAGTCGACCTGCTGCTGGCAGCATCCTCTACAGTCCACACAGCAGGTCTGTCAGGTAGTGAAGGTAAAACAGCAGGTGATACCCATCCTTGTCTGTGTGGATGTGAAGTCTGGGCATTAACAACAGATGTCTAAGGGGAAAAGAGTGCAGGTGTTTCAAGAGTGAATGCTTCAGAAGGACTCTCTGCATCTGGCGCAGGGAACAAGAGAGACACAGACAGCTGCCCAGCACGCACACACACTGGCAGAGAAGAACCTCTCTCTGCAGTTAGTCGCCCAGCGCTGTCAAGCTTGGCCTGGTAAGGGCTTGTGTCGCTCAGTGACTTCCCCTTCCATTCTGCAGGACACAGCGGAGGGCGGACAGAGTTTTGATCACGCTCAGATTGTCCAAGCATCTATTACAGTACCCCTGCAACCAGCTGTTAACAATGATGATGAGATGAATGGCATTCATGATTCAGTCAGTCAGTCAGAATTATCTTCTTTGAGGGTTAAAGAGTGGGCTTTCCAGCTTTTTTTACATCCTGCTGTCACACAGTGCACATGGCAGGTCTGTCCGCTGATTAGTGAGGGAGTTTGTGTGTGTGAGTGTGTGTGTGTGTGTGTGTGTGTGTGTGTGTGTGTGAGTGTGTATGAGTGTGTGTGTGTGTGTGTGTGTGTGTGTGTGTGTGTGTGTGTGTGTTAGAGAGAGAGAGAGGATGAAGGAGAGAAAGAAAGGAATGAATGTTCAAACATGGCTCGGACAGTTGTGTGTATGAATGTTTGCGACCCCAGGTATCAGAACATCATAGATTTTCAACTCTCTCTCTCTCTCTCTCTCTCTCTCTCTCTCTCTCTCTCTCTCTCTCTCAGTCTCCCCCACCCCACCCCAATCTTCATCCACTCCATCTCTCTGTTTTGCAGGCACCCCAAGTAACTCCTCCTTCTAGCCTTTACCTTTCTCTCCTCCCCCCCCCCCCCCCCCCCCCCCTCCTCCTCCTCTCCCCATGTTCCTTACAGGCTGCAGCCTACTTAGCATTTCACTCCACTTTACTGGCCTGCCCTTTACAGGACAGCGGTCCCCCGCAAGTGGGCGACCCTTTCTACGAGTCTCAGGAGAACCACATCCTGATTGGTGTGGCCAACATCTTCCTAGAGTGTCTGCTGGCCGAGGTCACCCTCAACTACAAAGTGCCCATCATCAGCCAGAAGGGCAGTGTGAGTACTCTCCCTTCTCCTTCACGGGGGGAGGGGGTGGTGTGGGAAGAGGAGGGGGGTGGGGGGGCTAGCAAGTGTTTGTAATATAAGCCGCTAGCCTCCAAAAGACCAGTTTTCTTGAATTAGAAAAAAAAAAAATCTTTCACACAATCCAGCTTTGTCTTTTAAACCAGAATTTCAAAAATGTATTTAAGAATGTGAAGGGATTTTGCATATCAAATGATGCATTGTCGCTGATTTACAGCAGAAGAGATGTGTTTGCAAATGCCTAGAGCAAACATTTAACTGAGTCTGTGTTTTCTTGGTGAACCTAACATTCAACCAGGTGGATGTCAAAATGATGGTATCGGAAGCTTGACAGATCGGTTAAAGGGTTCTTAGGATGTTGACTTGAAAGTGCCCAGGCTTCTTCAGTCTGTGGATTGGCTTGAGTGTCCTGCGTCTTCAGACCTGGTCCTTGTTGAGCACTGCAAGTCCATATTGGTGGTGAAGACTCAGGCGTATGACATGATCTGGCTGGGATCATGCGGGACAGTTTGGCAGGTGCAGTGTTTGCAGTGTGAAGGACACCACACAAGTTTCCTGTGGAAATGAAAACTGTTCATTCTGTGTTGTAAAGTAGACGCCTGTTTGTTTGTACATACATGTGGTTGGTTCTAGGGCTGTTGCAGGAGAATCTGACCTATATCTGATTGTGAAATCTGTATTCATGTCTTTAGTTATCGTTGGTGAAAGTTACAAGAAGCCTTAAACCATCCATAAACATTGCTGCTTGCTGCGTTTTCAAATTAGCTGACATGTTTTCTGCAGACCTTCAGTATTTGACATCATTCGAGCAAGCACTTCTGAACAATTTTCTTTGTTAGCAAAGAAAGCCTTCCAAATGATAGAGGAATGCAAAACCAGCAACAAAAAAACAGACACACCAGCCATAATTTAAAGCCAGTCTGATCGATTTGAAGAAATTATGTCATAATAAATGTTGGACTTTTTTAGCGTATGTTTAAAATGCATTGGGGGCATTGGAGAACAGAAGCATGTAGTTGCGTGTTTGTGTGTATATGATTAAGGCAGTAAGTACGTGTATGTGGGGGTAATGACTGTGGTGTTGTGTGAGTGTATGTATGTGTGTTCGTATGTGTGTGCATCTGCATTCATATGAATGTGTGTGTGTGTGTGTGTGTGTGCGTGTCGATATTGGCAAATGAAGGACAAATTTTCACAGCAGCAAAAAAAAAACGTCCCTAAATGTTTGTGTCTGCTTGCAGACGGCGGGCAAACTGCACATCGAGATCTCAGCAACGGGGAACGCAGTGCTACAGCACATGATGTCCAACAAAGAGAACCAGGATGAGGCCGACCTGGCCAGGGAGCTCCCCCTGCTGGTTCGAGTAAGTCCTCTATTGCACTGGCCTTCACCGCGCAGTCATGGCCACGGCAGCTATGCTTCAGCTGCTGGCTGGAAAAGCACATGAAGAGTGAAGGCCAAAGCTACAGTCCTGGTGGAGCAGGAATCATGGGGGGTTTGAACCTCCTTTGACCTCTTGGTTTGAAAACCTCTTCTCAAGGCCTCTGACCAGCTGAAACGTGAAAGGAGTCAATCTTTGTTGAGGACAGCTCTGTGGTTAGGTAAAGTCCTGCAGTCTGCTGTCTTTATTGAGGACAGCTCTGTGGTTGGGTAAAGTCCTGCAGTCCGCTGTCTTTATTTAGGACCGCTGTGTGGTTGGGTAATGTCCTGCAGCCCGCTGTCTTTATTGAGGACGGCTGTGTGGTTGGGTAACGTCCTGCGGTCCGCTGTCTTTTATTGAGGACGGCTGTGTGGCTAGGTAACGTCCTGCAGTCCGCTGTCTTTATTGAGGACGGCTCTGTGGTTAGGTAAAGTCCTGCGGTCCGCTGTCTTTATTGAGGACCGCTCTGTGGTTAGGTAACGTCCTGCAGTCCGCTGTCTTTATTGATGACAGCTCTGTGGTTAGGTAAAGTCCTGCAGTCCGCTGTCTTTATTGATGACAGCTCTGTGGTTAGGTAAAGTCCTGCAGTCCGCTGTCTTTCTTGAGGACAGCTCTGTGGTTAGGTAAAGTCCTGCAGTCCGCTGTCTTTATTGAGGACAGCTCTGTGGTCAGGTAATGTCCTGCAGTCCGCTGTCTTTATTGAGGACAGCTCTGTGGTTAGGTAAAGTCCTGCAGTCAATGTCTTTATTGAGGAAAGCTCTGGTTAGGTAACGTCCTGCAGTCTATTGTCTGTGAGAGCTGTGAACTGTCGGAGGGTCATCATGTCTAGAGCTTGGTAGTGTACAGATCGGAGCCAACCCCCTATAACCTTTGGTTCTTAACCTTTCCTGAATTGAATCACATACCCTTCTACAGCTGTCTTGACAAAGAGAGTTTTCAGATTGTGAAAATCTGACATCATGAATTGTTTCAGCTCGTGACAAACATAGGGGTGAGCATCTTTGGAAACCCTT
>JADBJO010002504.1:37500-57500 GCA_016801955.1 Conus betulinus
CACGTGCACGCACATACGAAGAGAAAAAAAAAAAACAATGACTATTCACTTCGTGCGCACGCGCGCACACACACACATGCACATTCATTTCACAGCTGTTACAAACACACAGCTGTCTGTATTTAGTTTCACAGCTGTTATAAACACACAGCTGTCTGTATTTCATTTCATAACTGTTATAAACACACAGCTGTCTGTATTTCATTTCATGGCTGTAATAAACACACAGCTGTCTGTATTTCATTTCACAGCTGTTGTAAACACACAGCTGTCAGTATTTCATTTCACAGATGTTATGAATGCAGGTGTCCATGTGTTATTTTATGGCTTGCCTTTTAAACTGACAGTTGCTGTATTTCATTTTACAGCAGTGTTAAATACACATCTGTTCTGTTACATTCCACAACTGCTATACTCATGGAAGTTGTTTCACATTTCACATCTGTTATATAATCGTAACAGGTCGTACATTATAATCATGGCAAAAGTGCGGACAGTTGTATATATGAGCAGAATGCAAATGACTCATGTTCTTTCCTGATACATGTAGCATTCGTTCTGAAAAGGCAAGACTAAATAACAAGTAAGTGGTTCAGCATGCTCTCAGCTCAAGGCCTATGTCACATGGGAGTTTTCATGGGGGGGGGGGGGGGGGGGGGGGAAGAGGGCAATATCATGCCGAAGCACTCTCAAAATCTTTTCCGTAGAACATGATACTGTCCAGTGTGTATTTGAAGACCGTTTCAAGATTTTTTTTTCAGGACATGTTTTAATTTCTGTGAAGCATTTTAAGGAAACTGCCCACATGAACCAATAAAAAGGTGCCATTCTTTGGTCATGTGACACAACCCTTGCTGCAGGAAAATGACATTGCTGACAAGATGACGGACGTGCTGTCAAATCTGACTCGGAATTTTGTGCTGTAATTGGGCATGCACTGCAGCTGTCTCGCAGTCGTGTCTTCCCACCGTGGATAAAACCCTTGGACAGTGCTACAGCACATAAACAGCTTTGGAGTTAGCAGGGCTGTCAAGAGCTGCGTTTGGGAAAGCCATGTGTGGGGGGAGAGGAGTGGGGGGGGGGGGGCGGCAGGGGACAAACAATCTGCTGTTTTTATATTTTTTTTATGCAAATGAACAACGCTGAAGCACACATATGCATGAGTGGCTGGGTGTTCACGGCTGTGTTGGATCCAGTGCCCTAACAGAGAGAACTCCTTTTTTGAATGGAACAGAAGAGCATGAGACGAAGTCACCGAATGGAAGATAGCAGAATGGTCGGTGCTCCTTGATGATTTTCAAGCCCTGTTGTGGGCTGGCAGCCCCAGTGACAGAAATGATGGACAGCGTGCAGAAGAAGAGCTGTCTTCGCTTGGACTGATCACGTAGTTTGTACTGTACTAAAAAGCAAGTTGGTCAACCTGTTACACATATTCTCAGACATTTTGATTCTGTTGCTTTTTTTTTTTTTTTTCTTGTAATGCAAAGTTCTTGCGGAAACACAGTCATGTGACATAGGCCTAAATCATGAGCTTTTAATTCAAGCTTGTAACACTGATGTTGTTTGTTTGGAATGATCCTTGTTCGTCTGAGTACTGATAATGTTTTTGAATTGTTGCTTTGACACATTTTTTTTTTTTTTGTGTGTTTTCTTCCTACAGTTAAGAGCCCATGAATCTTACAGTAGTTCCCATAGGGATGCTCAGTTGATTTTTTTTTTATAAACAATGAACTCCACCGCCTTCCAGAAGTTCTGTCACACTCCTTGACTTTGCTGTGTGTGTGTGTGTGTGTGTGTGTGTGTGTGTGTGTGCGCGCGCATGTGTGTGTGTGTGTGTGTGTGTGTGTGTGTGTGTGTGTGTGTGTGTGTGTGTGTAGACCCTTGTCCTCACATTGTACTGGAAACTCTGTTACATTTATTTTCTGATCACTGTTTAGGAGATGCTAGCTTTTTTTTTTTTTTTTTTAGCTTTTTTATTTTTGTAATCTCATCAGTTGTGTAGTGAACAGTGCATACACTGTCCAGACTGGACATCAGATGTCCGTTTTGCAGTGTCTGCGTGCGTATATGTTTTCTTCGTGTTGTTGATACTGTAATTACACTGAACTGTTTTTCTTTTCTTTAGGGTTTTGACAAAATCTTAGTTTGAAAAATGCAGCGGGATGGCTCGGGCCCCCCGCACATCCTCATCTTACCTGCTGTCAGGACGTCAGTAGTTTAGCTGCCATGTCTGGAACTGTGTGTGTCATGTGTTTCGTCTTCAGGGTGTCATCTTTGTCAAGATCTGACCTTTTCAGGATGTGACCTTCAGTCCCCATATGACTTTGACAGCCATTGTGTGGCCTGGCATGGTTGAATGGGCTTAGGATGATGAAGATTAGAACTAACCTACAGTAGATTCGTGGCCTGGTGTGGTTGAATGGGTTTATAATGATGAAGATTAGAACTAACCTACAGTAGATTCGTGGCCTGGTGTGGTTGAATGGGTTTATAATGATGAAGGTTAGAACTAACCTGCAGTAGATTCTTTGGGGTTGGTGCAGAAATGGAACATTCATGCTGAACATTGTTGTGGAGTTACTGCCTTACTGCTGCTGAAAGATTCATACTTGTGTGTGTGTGTGTGTGTGTGTGTGTGTGTGTGTGTGTGTGTGTGTTGTGTGTGTGTGTGTGAGTAACACCATTGTTGTGAAGAATGTGTTGTTGTGTGTGTGTGTGCTGTGTGTGCGTTTGTGTGTGTGTGTGTGTGTGTGTGTGTGTGTGTGTGTGTGTGTGTGTGTGTGTGTGTGTGTGTGTGTGTGTGTGTGTGAGGTAACACCATTGTTGTGAAAAATGTGTTGTCTTGTTGTAAGGTATGGAGACAGCAGTTTCACTATTCCACCATCACTGATTCTAGTTGGAGGAAGTGTGCAGAGGAGCATGCGCGCACACTGAACGTCAAAAGCAATACAAGAAAGTCTGTATTTATGAGGATATAATGATAAGCTCAAATGTTGTTGATGCTGCATCAAAATCCCTGGCACATATTGCTGATGATTCGTCTGTTCTTCTGGTACTTTGTTGTTTGCACTTTGTCAGTACTCTGGATACCGTTTGTTGATGCTTCGTCAGTATTTCTTATGCCTTGTTGACATCTCCTCAGTTCCTTGGACCTTGTTGTTGTTATGTTATCAGTACCTCTGATACCATTGTTGATGCCTCATCAGGATCTTTTATGCTTGTTCACATCTCATCAATTCCTTGACCTTGTTGTTGTTATGTTATCAGTGCCTATGATGCTTGATGATGCCTCAGTACCTCAGGTACAGTTACCTTGATTCCTCATGAAGGCCTTTCATTCCTTGTTGTTGAAGCCTCATCAGTCTCTTCTACAGTGTTGTTGTTACTCTGGTACAGTGTGGTCGATGCCCCATCAGTATCTATGGCATGGGGTGGTGTTGATGCCCCATCAGTATCTATGGTATGGGGGTGTTGTTGATGCCCCATCAGTATCTATGGCATGGGGTGTTGTTGATGCCCCATCAGTATCTATGGTATGGGGTGTTGTTGATGCCCAATCAGTACCTATGGTGTGGGGAATTGTTGATGCCCCATTAGTATCTATGGTGTGGAGTGTTGTTGATGTCCCATCAGTATCTATGGTGTGGGGTGTGTTGTTGATGCCCCATCAGTACCTATGGTGTGGGGAGTTGTTGATGCCCCATCAGTACCTATGGTGGTGGGGAGTTGTTGATGCCCCATGAGTATCTATGGTATGGGGTGTTGTTGATGCCCCATCAGTACCTATGGTGTGGGGTGTTGTTGATGCCTCATCAGTACCTATGGCGTGGGGTGTTGTTGATGCCCCATCAGTATCTATGGTATGGGGTGTTGTTGTTGATGCCCCATCAGTATCTATGGTAAGGAGTGTTGTTGATGCCCCATCAGTACCTATGGTGTGGGGAGTTGTTGATGCCCCATCAGTATCTATGGTATGGGGTGTTGTTGATGCCCCATCAGTATCTATGGTATGGGGTGTTGTTGATGCCCCATCAGTATCTATGGTATGGGGTGTTGTTGATGTCCCATCAGTATCTATGGTGTGGGATGTTGTTGATGCCCCATCAGTACCTATGGTGTGGGGTGTTGTTGATGCCCCCTCATCAGTATCTATGATGTGGGGTGTTGTTGATGCCTTTCACAATTTTTGATGAGTGTTGCTGACCCGTGAACAGTTTGTCTGACTCCATGTTGTTGATGCCTCAGAATGGAATGATGTGCGGCGACGAGTGGAGATGTGGGTGGAGATCCAGGAGATGAACGACCAGGGGGAGTTCACCAGCGTGCAGCTCTTGCCCAAACCTGAGGTGCCCTGTGGAGGCATCTTCCAGCTCAGACAGGTGGGTGGAGGGTGGTGTGTGTGTGTTTGACAGAAAGAAGAGGAGCCGAAGTCTAAGACAAGCCTGGAACTTGTTTTTCTGCATCCAGGAACCCATCATGTAGCCGCGGGGGGGGGGGGGGGGGGGTATGGGGGGATGGGGGGGGGTTTCAGGTAGTGCAGAAAGAAACAGTTCTGACAAGTCATAGGTCCTGCTTCAACAGCAGCAGTGTTCCGATGAAAAATCCTGCAAAGAGAAAATCTTGGGTTTCAAGCATGTAGGAATAATGACAACCATTGTGCTGTCGCTGTTATTTTCAAGCTATATGTTTTGTTTGGAAAGAAGGTTTGTTTCGTTTGAGGTAAGATGCTGAATTTACTGGGTCTGAGTCCAGGTCAGCAGCTGTGCCTCTGTGTGTGGGTTTTTTTTTTTTGTTTGTTTTTTTTTTTTTTTTGTTTTTGTGAGTGGGTGTGTGTTGCTTGTTGTTGTTTTCTGAACAGATCAGATCCCACTTCCTGTCTACTTCAGCTTTGCAGAGGATGGATCGGTGGTGGCTTTTGTGTGTGTGTGTGTGTGTGTGTGTGTGTGTGTGTGTGTGTGTGTGTGTGTGTGTGTGTGTGTGTGTGTGTGTGTGTGTGGTTTTATTTTGTTTTGTTTTGTGTATGGGTCATGTAGTTTCCCTTTCCCTTTTCTGTTTCTTTTATGTGGTGGTTGGTTTTTTTTTTTGAAAACTCTTCCCCACCTCCACCTTTGTTTTCACATTATTGTGCCACAGTGTCAGCCTGTGACAGATCACCTTGGCTGAAAAACCTATTGCTGGTCAGTTTATTATAATGCAATTAATGTTATACATATATCTCTGTATTTTTTTTCTCTCTCTCTCTCTCTCTTCTTCTTCTTCTTCTTCTCTCCCTCTCTCTCTCTCCCTCTCTCTCTCTCTCTCTCTCTCTCTCTCTCTCTCTCTCTCTCTCCTCTCTCTCTCTCCTTCTCTCTCCCTCTCTGTCTCTCTCTCTTCTCTCTCTTTTTCTTTTTTTTTTTTTTTTTTTTGTTGTTGATATATGTTGTACTCCTCCCATCTGTCCCCTGGCTCAGAGGGTGGTCACTGCACTGTTCCCCTTGTGTAAGCCTTGCTGATCACTTTGGATGCCCGATGGTGACCTTCCTGTCGGTACAGCCCAACCACAGCCCCTGTCCCCTCCCTCTGCGTGCAGGGCCACTCCCGCCGGGTGCTGGTGACCATCAAACCTGTGGCCAACTCGGGGATGCTGCCGCTGATGTGCGACGAGGTGGTCAGCATGGAGATGGGGGGTGTGACGGTCAGGTCGTCCATGTTCAAAGGGCTGGACTCCTACCAGGAAGTGGACCTGGAGGTGCTGAGGAATCGGTGGTTCGACGCTCTGACCCGCCGCAAGAAGTACCTGGACAAGCAGATACAGAAACTCATCAACAAACAGGGGTGAGTGGGGTGGAAGGGGGTGAAAGTGAGGGGGGGAGGAGAAGTACATGAGGAGGGTGTGTTTGTGTGTGTGTGCTTGTGCACATGTAGATGTGAATGCATGTGTATATGCATATGTGTGTGTGTTTATACCTTCAAATGGGCATCTGTTTATGAGAGAGAGATGCTAGGCTTTTACTGCATTTTTAAGTGTGCTTGTTAAAGTCTTTATGTAGTGTGTGTGAACTTATTTGTGTACGGAAGGGGAAGGGGACATATACAAGTTCATTCAGACAGAGACGGGGACTATTTTGATTTTGGAACTGTTCAGACTGTCAGAAATACTTCTTTACCTTTTTTGTCAAATTTTCTTCAGTGCTTTATAGGTAATCATCCTATTCTCTTAACAACGTGAGAAGGAAATGAAGAAAAATGTTTACCAGTGAACGACTTCCTTGTTACGGGGGAATTTCAAGAGGTTTGCTTGGTTAAACCAAAAGGTTGATATAATCAGCAACACATTGATTGCAAAGAAGCCCCTCAACCCAAAGCCCCTCCTCCCAGTGAGAACTGAGGTGTTCGAGTCCAGTACATTGGACATAGAACAGTAAAAACCTTTTTTTGTTTTTCAGTTATTGATAAATGTGTCTGTTCTACTGGAAGATGTTATGAAAGAAAACCTAGAGTGGACCTCTAGTCATGTACTGTGTCAAACCAAATGGCAATCCTTAGCTTCACCCACTCCTCATTGATCATCATTGAAAGGAAAAAAGAAGTCTTATGAAAGAAAAAAGGGATGGGGGGGGGGGGGGGGGAGAATGGTGTCGAGATTTAAAGCTCTTCATGATGTACTCTTATGCTGACCTCAGTGTTGATTGCTCTCCAGGTCCATGCAAACTCGTGTCCATTTCAGGGGGGGGTTGTCAGATGTCTGTAGGTACTCTCCGAGGGGGATGCTGACACATGGAACCCCCCCACCCCCCCCCCCCCCCCCCCACCAAACTGACTGCATAGTTATTGCCATCAGTCAGAACTTGGTAGGTGTGTCGTGTTAACGTATGTTAGATCAGAACAGACACGCCTGAAACACCACTGAAGGGACTCTGATGGGTTGCCTGGGGACAGCCCAAGTCTGATGGCTTGCTGTGGTTAACTTGCACTGTGGCTGCGACTGGACGAACCTAGTGTGGCTTGTATGTGGGAGCTTAGTGAGCAGTACTGGAGTTGTGTCACTGAGAGGGCACTGAAGATGAAGCAGCTAAAACCAAAACACAACGTTGTGAGTGAAAGTGCAGCGGTGATGGTGTGCCATGTTTCAGACAAATCGGAGGCTGACTGTGAGCGTGAGCAGGCGCTGATCGACCCAGTGGGTGTCTGACGGAGGAGCACAATGCGGTGCAGGTTCCCTCCCCTGGCAGTAACATTCCGGGGGGGGCGCCGGCAGAGTGGTATGTTTTGCTGTTCAGTGGCTGGACCTGAAGGTGTGTTGTGTGTTGCCTGACAGCCTGGGTCAGGTTGACCAGAGAAAGTTTTCTCCTGTCCTGAAATCTTCAGATGTGAAGATTATCGTTTCGTGTGATTTAGGACCCAAACGTATGACTTTCTTGTGAGTGTGCATGGTTTGGCATATGTGTGTTGTCAGTGTGTACACAAAAGCGCAACATCTTCACAGCCTGCTCATGCACTCCATCCCATCCCTCACACAGGCACACCCGTGTGTACATTCATGCACATACGCACACGCACACGCACACGCACACACACACACACACACACACACACACACACACACACACACACACACACACACACACTCTACACACACACACACACACACACACACACACACACACACACACACACACACACACACACACACACACACACACACACCACACACACACACACACACACACACACACACACACACACACACACACACACACACACACACACACACACACACACACACTGATTAACAGGGGAAAAAAAAAACAACAAACAAACAGAAAAAGTGCTGTAGAATCATCTGATGTCATATGAGTGTGTGGCGGTTGTGTTCAACTAAGGTTAGTCAGGTAACATATGAATGTGTGTTGTGGTGTTATTGAATGTAATGTGGGGGTCAATAACATGTGAGTGTTGGGTGGTGTTTGAATATAAGGTGATGTGGGATGAATGACTTGATGTTAGTGTGTAGTAGAGTTGTGTAATGTAACGTAGGATGGACGACGTGTTAGTGAAAAGTAGTGTTGTATAATGGGATAGATGATATGATGTGAGTGTGTTGTAGCATCGCATAATGTAATTTAGGATGGATGATGTTAGCGTGTAGTGGTGTTGTATAATGTAATCTGGGATAAATGAAATTATGTGAGTATGTGGAGACGCTGCCTAATTAAAATGGGATGTACATGAAATGTCTTTCTATGATAAATAAGCTCAAAGGGTTTGGGTGTATAGAATAATTTTGGCATTTTTCAATTTGTGGTGCAGCCTCAAACTACTGCTATGTTCAGGTGTTGAAGGATCCACTGAAAATTTTGATTTCTGTTTTTTTTTTGTTGTTTTTTTTTCAACTTTATGTTAAAATGATTTGGTGGTCACGCGTCTGTTTACTTTGAAGTCTGTGTAGGACTTACATGAGCAGGTCATATTTGGCTGGTGTGTGTGTGTGTGTGTGTGTGTGTGTGTGTGTGTGTGTGTGTGTGTGTGTGTGTGCATGCGTATATGTGTGTTTGTCAGGAACCCACCCCCCAACGTGGAGGAGCATTCTCCAGTGTTGTTTCTGGACTTGCACCGTAAGTGTTACACATACCTGTTAATAGGAATCTTTCTGAAATATTTCTCTCTCTCTCTCTCTCTCTCTCTCTCTCTCTCTCTCTCTCTCTCTCTCTTCCTTGTTCTCTCTATCTCCATCTCTCCATCTCTCTCCTCTCTCTCTCTCTCTCTCTCTCTCTCTCTCTCTCTCCCCCCCCCCTCTCCTTCTCTCTCTGTTCCTCTCTCTCCCTGTTCCCCTCTCTCTCTTCCTCTCTCTCTGTCTCCCTCCCCCATGTTCTCTTCTCTCTCACTCTGTCTGTCCCCCGTTCTCTGTGTTTTAAAAATCATTTTCAGAATCCCAAATTGGTGAAAACAGTCCAGAATTTTGAAATGTCAGGGGTTTTTCCTCCCCTGAAAAAGAACACGGTTCAAAGTAAGTTTCTGTGAAAAGAGTGAGGTAAGGTGTGGCCAAGTCTGCCCTAAATGATGTTCAGCACATGCTTATTATTGCTAGCAAATAGCAGAACGTCAGATGGTTACTTCTAACAGCCAGACATCCCCTGCACCCCTTCCAGAATTTAGGTTCCAGAAGGTTTGTAGCGATGGTTGCGGAGCAAAGACACAGAGAATTTTATGTGTAGAAGTTGAGGACATATGAAAATTTTGTAGAAGGTGAGGATCGGAATTAAAACATAACGTGATTTTTCCTTTGCTTTGATCCAGATACAAAGAACTGTTTATGGCACTGCGTCTTGAAGAAGGTCAAGTGACATTTGTGTGCTGTCAGCGGTGAATGACTGATAGTAGGAACACATTTGGAATGTTGTTGACAAAGGAACACGTGGGTCAAGGCTGAAAGAAAATCTTTGTTTGTATTAAGTTTCATTAAATTTGAAAAAAAAAAAAAAAAAACAACAAGAATAGTTTTAAATTCATATTAGAGAGCTGATGCAATCCGGTTGCTCGCTGTTTTTGGACAGTTCACGTCAAGTTCAGTTTATATCAAGTTCTATCAAATTGCTTTGACGTAGATGTCAGGTTGGGTTGGATTTTTTTTTTTTAACAGACCTCAAAGTGTATGATATAAATGGGGCGGCTGGCATTCAGTTGTGCTTCCATTGAATTTGGAACTATGGGCTTCAAGACAGAAGTTAACCTCCACTGTGTGTGAGACGCCAGCATTGCTTGTGCATTAAAAAGAGACAGGCAGGGTTTGTAGTGTATGGCAATGAACATGGGAACGGGTCAGCGATGTGACACAATGAGTTGCTGGGGGCTGCTAAGATCAGCTTGTGAACTCACATGAAGTTAGGACACTGGAACGGCTTTCATATTACATCACAAGACAGTGCTTTAAATGAAAATAATCCTGAAACTGATGCAGAAATGCAGTGTATAATTTGAAGCTGTTTTATTGTCAAGGATACACAATTAAAAGCTTACAGTAAAACTCCAGCTGTGATTTGTGCGACTGGTGCCTAAAATTGAAGGTCAGTGAGACCTTACCCGAACTGATGCAAAGCCAACAGTCAGCCTGTTTTTGCAGGATTCACTGGCTAATGATGCCATCTGTGTGTTTTTGTTTTGCCCATGGTGGGCACCTTGTAGAATGACACCAAACATGAAACATCGTTTTTTTTTTAACACCATTGAAGACAATAACTTGTCCCCCAAGGTCTCTCAAGGAATCACAAGGCATGGTATTACAGGATCGATTAATCCAGCAGGAAGCTCTGTTTCATGACTTTTCTGTCACGTGAGCCTGACAGACAGGTTTGACGATAGCACTAGCATCCGTAGAATTCTTGTCACTGTGATGGTTGCTGTTGTCGCAGCGGATTACCTGACCACCACCAATGTCAAAGAGGGGTCCCTGGCAGCTGGTGTTCAGTCCATTGTGCCCAAGGAACAGAACAGCAAGTTTGTCCGTCTCTCCATCACCAAGTGGCTGAATGAGACTGAAAAGGTAGGGTCCCTTTAGCATGTGTTGTGTGTGTGCGTGTGTGTGTGTGTGTGTGTGTGTGTGTGCGTGTGTGCGTGTGTGTGTGTGTGCATGTGCATGTGTGTGTGTGTGTGTTGTAATTGTGGATGCAGAGTACATGGAGCTTACCTGCTGAAATATCGCATGAAAGTGTTCATTAGAACTGTTATGTCATCTATAGTGTTGTTACGTTCATCCCCAGTATCTCACCTCTCACCTTTTTGAAACACCTCTCCTACTCAGGTGGGCGCTGTTGCATCGTGGGACTCGTCGATGCATGATGAGGCCAGCCTGAACCGGGTAACGTCGGCGGACGAGCGGATCTACCTGGTGGTGAAGGTGGTGGTGCGCCTAAAGTACCCGGCCCAAATGGAGCTGGTGCTGCGGAAGAGGGTGGCCATCAACATCTACAAGAAGCAGGGGCTGAGCTCCTTCACCAGCCTGCTGAAGAACAAGATCATCGGCACACGGTGAGCCTTTCAGCACCTGGGGGAGGACTGTGTGCACCTCACTGTCTTGTGTTGTTCTGTGTTGCTGTCTCTATGTGTCATAGAGCAAAACCATTTCATCACATGTCAGTCAAGGTTTTGGGGGATGGGCGGGGAGACCATTAAAGATAGCTGTCAGAATGATGTGCCTGGCAGAATGGCAAAGTTCGATGATCATGGTTATCACTTGTTTTTAATTGTTTCGTGAGCATCAGTGTGATATCTGCTGTGGGTCTGACCAGCACATTTTCCGTCGTCCTCTGAGTTATTCCATTCAGTTGTTTTCCATCATGGCTGTGAACAGCAACTACAGAAATAAACAAAAAAAAAAATGGAAACTTCTGTTGTCAGACATGTAGAGACCCTGAATTATCGGGTGGGCTTTAGAAACGCTGATACAGGAACCTCACTGTGGTATGTGTGTGTTGCAGGAGCCTCTCACATCCAGTGGAATCATTTACGAAGTTATCTCCAACCTGCCCAAGGTGAGGAAGACTGCTGTATGGTGCTGAATCAGCAACGAAAAAGACGAGCTCACCCATTGTATTTTCATGAACATATTCTCAGGCATATCAGCTGCAGTCAGGGTATTTTGTCCCAGAAAAACAGGCATGCAAGAGTTTAGGTTAACCTAGATAGATTGATTTGTCTTAACAGTATTATTTGGCAGACACAAAATTTAGATCAACTCCAAACCTTGAAAAGAAGATTTTGGACACTCTTTGATTTGAAAACTCCACTCTGTCTGCTTTACACATGGGGTTTGGTTTTATTGTTGCAGATTCTCTGAATATTCTGTGTGTGTGTGTGTGTGTGTGTGTGTGTGTGTGGTGACAGTTTAAAGACTTTTTGTGGAATAGTTTTGCCTTTGCTCCAGACTTGTCTCATAATAGCATTCCCTCCCTTGAAAGATCCATTTTAAGGATTTCCGGAGACTGCTATAGAGGCATAATACTGTTTTGTTTTGCTTTGTTTTTAATGGCAGAGAGACAAATTCTGAATATTCTGTTTCATCTTTGCTCTCTCTGCAAAAGATGATCTTTTTTTTAACCCCCACTCCGAAGGGTCTTCATTTTCATGTTTGCCCCAAGTCCCTCCTTCCCAACCTCAATCTCATCACACACACACACACACACACACACACACACAGCAGCAGCAGCAGCAAATGTAGACCATACACAGAGCAGCTCAAAAGCTGCAGCTTGCAAGTTGACATACCACCTGAACCAAAGATCCTTGCCTTACCTTTCCTGTCTCTGAACCTGAGGTAGGGGTTGTTGAAGCCCCACTGGCGACTTCCCAGCACCGTCACTTCATCCATCCTCAGACCTCCTCAGACCTGGCTCCAGAGAGAGGCTTGTCCTTCCACCTCCTTGATGTTGCCCTTCCACCGCTGTGACCATGCCTCTCGTCTGCTCTCTTCTTCACTTCTGTGACCATGCCGGCTCAGGCCTTTCAGGGGTGACCTTCAGCCTTGTCTGCCTCTTCTTCACCTCTGTGACCCCGGTTCAGGCCTTTCAGGGTGACCTTCAACCTTGTCTGCCTCTTCTTCACCTCTGGACCATGCCGGCTCAGGCCTTTCAGGGTGACCTTCAGCCTTGTCTGCCTCTTTTTCACCTCTGTGACCATGCCGGTTCAGGCCTTTCAGGGATGACCTTCAGCCTTGTCTGCCTCTTCTTCACCTCTCTGACCATGCCGGCTCAGGCCTTTCAGGGTGACCCTCAACCTTGTCTGCCTCTTCTTCACCTCTCTGACCATGCCGGCTCAGGCCTTTCAGGGTGACCCTCAGCCTTGTCTGCCTCTTTTTCACCTCTGTGCCCGGTTCAGGCCTTTCAGGGTGACCTAACCTTGTCTGCCTCTTCTTCACCTCTGTGACCATGCTGGCTCAGGCCTTTCAGGGGTGACCTTCAACCTTGTCTGCCTTTTCTTCACCTCGGTGACCATGCCAGCTCAGGCCTTTCAGGGTGACCTTCAACCTTGTCTGCCTCTTCTTCACCTCTCTGACCATGCCGGCTCAGGCCTTTCAGGGTGACCTTCAGCCTTGCCTGTATCAGTGTATCCTTTTTCCTCTGTGGGATGGGAACACAAAGGCCACATCAGGCCAGTCAGCTTTGGAAGGGGGCATGTTCCCTTTTTCCCTCCTCCTCCTACACATTGGGTTGGTCCTATACACTTGGTGGTCCTTGAAAAGTCCTCGACATTGGGGGATTTACTCTTACACAGTTGGTGTGGTCCTTGGAGTCTCTGAAAATGGAATTGTTGATGAAAAAGGAATTTGAAAAGTGCCCCAAATTTGTTGTTGCCATGGTGGGGTTTTTGTTTGCTTACTTGTTCGTTTTGTTTGTTTCATCACCAAAAAGAGGGAGGAAGAGGACAGTATCAACACAAGATGACAGTCCTCTTAGTTATTATTTCATTTGGTTATCAGCATTGGTTACCCGTGATTGCTAACATTTCTACTATCTTGTTGAAGACATGTTTTTTTTTTTTTTGGGGGGGGGGGGGGGGGGGTGGCTGCAGCATTGTGGGTTTGTCTGTGGTTACATCAGTTTTGGGTCCTTGAAAATCAAAATGTTGGTCTTCAACAGTCATGTATGTTCTTGCCCATGGTGAGTGAGCTCATGTCAGAGGCATCAGTATCAGCAAGAGACAATGCGTTGGTGCCTTTCACAGGTTGAACACCCAGCCATGCTAACTCTGTGACTAGATAATTGCTGTCAGTAAGAGTTCAGCGGTGATGCCCACTATATGAGGATCAGAACTGGCGCTGCTGAACATGACCTGAAATGGCTCAACAGCAGTGCAGTGTCTCCTCTGGTGGGGTTGCCTCTTTACAGCCTGAAAGTGTTGAGAGTATGCCAGTCACAGGGCATGGGACAGGAAACAGCTGCCACCCACATACATCACCCCCCACACACCCCCACCCCCACCCACCTACATACACACACACACACACAACACACACACACACACCAATGTGCTCATCCATCTGCACCAATCGACACACCCTACACAAACATGGTGTATGTCCAGAGTTCTGAAGACCTTGAGGACCTGGAGACGCTGCCCAGGTTGCAGCCTCAGAGAACGAGGTGGCTGATGACGGGGAGGCCTACATCGAAAAGTACCTCCACGCCGTCAAGGGGGTCGACTACATCTTCTTCAACGATCGTCTGTCCCAGGTCAGTCCCATGAACGCTGCCATCCTTGAGGAGAGTGGCACTCTCTTTTCCCGCAGTCATCAAGTCCAGTGTTTGTCAGTGGTCATAAAAGTAGTCACAAAGGTGCCCATCACATCAGATGGAGGTATGAAAACCAGCGTCACAGGATGCTTGAAAGGGCAATGGTGTAGGATGAAAGAGCATTGTTAAAATATGTCTCCTGTCAAGTTTTCTGTGTTCCAGTTGGCATGGGATGTCATAAAGCCAGGTAGGAATGAGGTAGTAGGTTTTCATGGCTCAAGGTTATATTCAGATGAAATAAAGTTCCACTTATTCAGCTTTAGTGAAGAAACTGCCAGAACAACAAAAGTTTCCAAAAGACTCCGGTTTTCTTGAAAGTGCTTGTCCTGTTGATGAGAAATACACCCAGCACCCAATTTCGGAGGTACATGAAGAGTTTGTTGTTAGGTAGGTGTTGAAAAAAAATGAAAACAAACAAAAAAAAAAAGAACAGGCACTTAATGTTTTTTCCCTGTGTCGTCTAAACGCGGAATGTGTGTGTGGTCAGGCCTGCATAGTGGAGTACATGAAGGGCAAGAAGCAGCTGTCTGCCGTGGGACGTTCCAACATCCTGCGCAAGGCCACCAGCCTGACCTGCATCAACCAGGTGAAGGAGACCTCCTGTAGTCTGTCTGTGCTTTGTCGTGCTGACACAGTTCCCTGGGAAACAAGGGGCCCAGTGCTGGCATGCCGGGGTGCACATGCACTGTGTGTCATGGCATCTGCTTGCTTGGTGCCCTTGAGGATTTTGGGGGGAGGATTCACTGCTCTCTGTCTGTCTCTGTCTCTCTCTCTCTCTCTCTCTCTCTCTCTCTCTCTCTCTCTGTCTCTCTCTCTCTCATGTAACTAATCACTGGGTTGAAATACAAGACAAAATATCTGCAAAATCAGATAGCATTGTTACCTGCGATCACATAAAGATTGTTATATTCTGGAACAGTTTATATCGAATCATTCTCAGGAATCATCTTGGGATGAAATGGCCAGATGAGGTGTTTTGCTTGTTTGTTCTAATTCGCCTTGCTGCGAAGGTTCCATTTTGATTTGAAACTGTTAACGTCAGTAGTGTCACAAATTATATAACATATTTGCTTTGAGTCTTTTTTTTTTTAAAGTGTCAACAACATTTCAAAAGGTTCTCTTTAATAAGTGTGATATTTCGCACCATATATGTGAAGCTAAATGGTATTGAACATAAAGGAACAAAAACCAGGGGATAATAAACAAACCTTGTTGTGAAGTAGAAAAGTCTACAAGGAGAATATTCCTATAGGTGATTAATCATTGTTGATTTTATCTGTGGTATGAATGATCATTGTCTGCCCCTTCTGAACAGAACATATTCTGTTAAGAATGAAAACCTTGAAGATGTTCCGTTGAAGATTTTTCACAGGTTGTTATGACAGAGTATCATGTGAAGAAAGAGTTAAAGAATTTGGTTAGAGCTTATGATTTGACTGAATGGATTGTGTCATCTAGTCTGCCCCCATTTGGTTTCTTGTTAGATGCGTGTTAAGTGTTGCGTCCTGTGTCATCACTTTTTGATTATGCAAAGTATTGGGCGTGTGTGTGTGTGTATGTGGTATGCTCGTGAAGTTTTGTGTTTTGTTTGGTGAACAAGGTGTATGTGTGTGTGTGTGTGTGTGGGGGGGGGGGGGGGGGGGGAGGGGGGGGGTGCATTACTTCAAACTGTTGGTTTCTATGTTGTTGAGGTTTTTTTAATCTGAAATTTAGCAAAATATATTTTGTTTTAACGGGGGGGGGGGGGGGGGGGGTTGTTTGTTTTGTTTTAGATGTGTGTTGTGAAATGATTTTAGAGTTTTGTGGGTCTTTTTTTTTGTGTTTTTGTTTTGTTTTTGCTTCACTGTTTCTTGCCCGGTTTGTTGGCAGGGTTTATGGTGAAGTGCTGGGTGTATTTGTGGGTTTCAGGAGACTGCCGCCAAGGTAACTAAAATCTGTAGGACAGCTAGCGCTGGCTGGGATGGATAACCAGCTCTAGGTTGTGTGGTCTAACATCGTTGTTCTTTGGGCTTGCCCATCACTAACGGAATGCATGGCGGCGTGACAGGGCTTGCTAACCTGCCGTAGGAGAGTTGCCCCAAGGCCTGTGTCACCCCAGGAATGTCAAAGGAATGTCTGACTCGCGAGTCGCAGCGCTGTGTTTGGCAGCCAAGTCACAAAGCAGTGTTTCACATAAAAAGTCACAACTGGTGTTTTGCATGCAAGTCACGAAGCAACAGTGCACGCCCGAGTCACAAAGCAGTGTTTCACATCTGACTCACAAAGTGTTGGTTCACAAGGGGGTCACAAAGCAGGATTTCACTCGATTGCCACAAAGCCGTGTTTGACATGGGAGTTGTGAAGCAGTTTTCCCACCAGAGTCACATAGTCAGTGTTTCACTCTTGAGTCACAGAGCAGCGCGTCACAGTGAGTCACAAAAGCAGTTTTTTCCACACCTGCGTCAAAGTGCAGTTTCCCACACCTGCGTCACAGTGCAGTTTTCCACACCTGCGTCACAGTGCAGTTTTCCACACCTGCGTCACAATGCACTTTTCCACACCTGCGTCACAATGCACTTTTGCACACCTGCGTCACAATGCACTTTTCCACACCTGCATCACAATGCACTTTTCCACACCTGCGTCACAATGCACTTTTCCACACCTGTGTCACAGTGCACTTTTCCACACCTGCGTCACAGTGCACTTTTCCACACCTGCGTCACAGTGCACTTTTCCACACCTGCGTCACAATGCACTTTTCCACACCTGCATCACAATGCACTTTTCCACACCTGCGTCACAGTGCACTTTTCCACACCTGCGTCACAGTGCACTTTTCCACACCTGCGTCACACCTGCGTCACAGTGCACTTTTCCACATCTGCGTCACAATGCACTTTTCCACACCTGCGTCACAGTGCACTTTTCGACACCTGCGTCACAGCGCACTTTTTGACACCTGCGTCACAGTGCACTTTTCCACACCTGCGTCACAGTGCAGTTTTCCACACCTGCGTCACAGTGCAGTTTTCCACACCAGTGTCACAGTGCAGTTTTTCCACACCTGCGTCACAGTGCAGTTTTCCACACCTGTGTCACAGTGCAGTGTTTCACTTGGGAGTCATGAAGCAGTGCTTTACAGCCTGAGTGTTTCACATCCCAGTGACAGCTTTCAGTGTGTCATGCCTTAGTTGCAGAGCATTGTTTCAGATAGGAGTCGTCAAGACGAGCTTTACACCTGAGTCACTAAGCAGTATTTCACGCCTGGGTCACGAAGAAGAGTTCCACTGTTGAGTCACATTGCGATGTTTCAACCCGAGTCACAAAGCTGTATTCACTCCTGAGTCGCAAAGCAGTGTTTCACACCCGAGTCAGAAAGCAGAATTCACACCCACACCCGAGTCGCAAAGCAGAATTCACACCCGAGTCACAAAGCAGAATTCACATCCGAGTCACAAAGCAGTACTCGCACCTGAGTCACAAAGCAGTGTTTCACACCAGAGTCACAAGCAGTATTTCACATAGGACTTGTGAAGCTGTCCTTCACACCTGAGTCCCATAGCCGTATGTCATAACCGACAAAGCTGTATTCTACATCGTAAGTCGCGAAGCATTATTGTACTCCACAGTCATAATGCAGTGTTCCGTACCGAGTCACAAAAAGCAGCGTTTCTCACTCAGAGTCACACAGCAGTTTTCACGCGTATCACCGAGCAGTGTTTTACACCTGAGTCACAAAAGAATGTTTTACACCAGAGTCAAGTGGCAGCGTTTCACACAGGAGTCACAAAGCAGTGTTTTACACGGAGTCAGGAAACCGTTTCATGCCATGATATATGCTTGTGCGCCAGTACCTTTCACAGCTGTTTCATTTGCACGGTCGTTTCGTGACGATGTTCTGCTCTGGCAAATTCTGTTTTGTGAATTGGCGTCATGAATGCAGCGCTCCGGCTTAGACAAAACTGGACTGTCCCGTTGCAGAATTTTAACATGGTGAAAGCTTCATGTCCGACCAGTGTGGTCAGTGGACTCTGAGCAGCAGCAAGACGCAGACTGGGAAGAGAAACAGGAAGCAGAAGCCAAGCTGTTGGATGTGGCGGACAGTTGCTTTGCGCAGCAGTCGCCGGTGTTGTGCAACTGCTCAAGCCTGTGGCATTTTGCAGCGGGTGTTTCAGCTCAGTGGCAGCATGCAGAAAATGGTCTCATCGTCCTCTCATGATGTTATATTTTGTAAAAAATAAAAAAAAAAATTTTTTTTAAATACACCAATGTGAAAAGTACAGCACGCTTATTCAAAATGAGGGGAACGTAAAAGTTGTGTGTGATTTTAAAGTTAATGTTTACTTTTAAAATGTCCTTACAAATTTTTTGACAGTGCTCACCTTTATAAATGTTTGCAAATGTTTAAATGATGATATGAAATTCTAAAATGGAAAAAGTGTGAAAGGTGTGTATGTATACCTAAAACTGTTTGCACTGTCCATCAGCAAGGGAGCTGTGCAGAAGGAATTAACTTTCCCATGGAGGGAATCAACCCACGGTTGCATCAACGTGTTCAGTATCAGATCTTTCACCTTTTGCAAATTTGATTGCCGTGTGACAGGAGAACTGCTTAAATTTGGCCATCTTGTTTTGGGGAGAAAGAGCGACCTCTGACCTGTGCGAAAGCGGTGCTGTCAGAGAAAGAACTGCTGTGTTTGGGGCGTGCAGGACAGAACGGTCTGTTGTTAAATGACGCAGTCTGTAGCCTCCTTTGGACTGAAGCTCATGTCAGCATTTTAAAAAAAAGAAGAAGAAGAAAAGGTTGTGTGTTCCGATGATGCTGAAGCTGTCGCATTTTACAGTGAGTGAGCAGTGTGCCAGATCGATAGCATCGGGCGCATAGCCATTGAGAGAAACAGAAGAACTTCAAAATGCCCATGGCTGTAGAACCGTGTTGCACTTCTTTGAGAATGGTGTTTCAGCTTTAAACTGGTGTGGTGTGACACAGGCCTGACCGTTCTCGACACTTTGTCATCATTAATGGGGTGTGTGGCAAGGTTGGCCAGGTGTTTGGAGTGAATGTTCCGCTGAGGCTTTTGGACATGTACCTTCTTGGGTAGAAGTAGTTGGAGTGAAAGAGAGAGAAGGAGTGAGGGACAAAGAGAAAGAGGGGGTCTAGTAGTATGTGGTCAGTGGCATTGGAACTTGCTCCTTCTTTGTGTTTGTTTGTTTGGGGTTTTTTCTTTTTTTTTTGAGAGAGAGAGTTTGTTGACAAAATGTGTGTGCTTTCATAACAAAGGTCCATGTCATGTTTCCTGGCCACAACATTATGCACAGTTCATTGACAAATGGGCAAAGTTTAGCTAGAAGCCACAACATTATGCACAGTTCATTGACAAATGGGCAAAGTTTAGCTAGAAGCCACAACATTATGCATAGTTCATTGGCAAAGTTTAGCTAGAAGCACAACATTATGCACAGTTCATTTGCACAAATGGGCAAAGTTTAGCTAGAGAAGCCAGCTAGAAGCCACAACATTATGCACAGTTCATTGACAAATGGGCAAAGTTTAGCTAGAAGCCACAACATTATGCACGATTCATTGACAAATGGGCAAAGTTTTAGCTAGAAGCCAGTCATCATCTCATAGCCCTCATCTCAACATTAGATTTGTAGCTGGGAACAGAAGTTCTGAAAATATTTTTTAATGTGTGTGTGTGTGTGGGGGGGGTGCACGCGCATGTATTCCTGCAGATGTGATATTGCACACTT
>JADBJO010002504.1:62500-132500 GCA_016801955.1 Conus betulinus
GGACTGTCTTTGTTACCAACGGCATTGGCATAGCGCACTCTTTGCTATCGTTTTCAGCGTGTTGTTTTTTTTTTTTTTTAGCTTCCTTCCGCTTGCGTCGCGTTTGTTCTGTATAATGACGACTTGTAATCAGTTGCAGGGGATGGTCTGCGGAGACTTGTGGCCATTGTCCGTTTGGTTTCTGTGGGTTCATTACATTTTGAAACAGTTTCTTTTTGTTATTGGTATTCATTTTGGGTTCTTTGTTGTTTTTTTTTTCTTTCTGAGTTCAGAATTTTATGTGCAATGTTTTGAAACTGTTTCTTTTTGTTATTGGTATTCATTTGGGTTTTTTTTTTTTTTTTCTTTCTGAGTTCAGAATTTTATGTGCGATCAACTTATGTATTATTGTATTTATTGTTATCTGGTGATTCGATTTATATGTGGGTGGGTGTTTGTATTTACCTCTTTTGTTTAATGATTCGTTTATTTTGACTTGACTTTGGTTTGGTTTTGGAACCTAATGCGGAAATGCAGAAAAATTCGAAATGCAGAAAAGTTCTTTTCATTTCCCCCCCCCTTTTTTTTTTTTAACCACATGTGGTATTTCCCCCCACTTGCATCATGACTGGCACTAGTGAGACAGGTGCACTGTATGATAGGGGAAAACAGGGACCAGTGTGATTTTTGACCTACATAAGTTCACAGTCATGTGAATGTAGGTAGCACGTAGTTTCATTTCTTTTCTGCCGTTTGGTTTTCTTTTTTCTCACTTTTATTTGTGCCTATGACAGATGTGTTTGTTAACAAATGAATATTGACAAATCCATTGTGTGTTCCATAGTTTGCACAAAGGCCAAAGGAAGCATGATCTTGAAACATTTAGGTTCTTTCTTGTTGTTTTTTTCTGGTAGGGTTTTGGGTTCTTTGTTTGTTGTTGTTTTTTCTTAATCCCTGCACATAATAACCAAAACTCCTTTTTGTTCCCATTTGCAGCTCGCCCCAATTTTCTCAGCCTGCGAAATAGCAATCGCTCCAGCCCCAAGACTAAATGTATGGCATTTTGCTCGCTCTCTTCTTTTCAGTTTTCGCCATGCATCGAGTAGCTTTTTGTCTAGATTGAATGTTGTGGTTTGTATGTTGACCAGTGTACGTTTTGGTTTTGCTCAACTTCACCTCTTCTTGAGGTGGAACTGGTGCTCAGAATTCTTGTCACAAAAAAAAAAACACACATTTTGGAATCTTGCTGTGACTTATCCTCCTTCCTTCCTTCCTTTGTTTCTTTCTTTCTTTCATTCTTTCTTATTTTTCTGTTTTTTACTTCTGACGAGGAGGTTATTTGTTCATCTTCACCTGTAGACGTATTTGTCTATCGGCAAGTTGTCACAAAAATTGTTGATTCAGTTTGGATCAGAAGGGGATGGAGTGTCGTCCAAGGATGAACCCATTAAAGGTCGATGCCCATCTGGATGAAAAAAGCGGGTCTGTGATTTTTTTTTCCACTTTCTTTCTTTAACAGATGTTTTCCTATTGAAATAAGTTTATGAGAAACAGTTAACTGACAAGAGTGACTCCAAGTTTCTTACTTGTGGTGTATACACTCTCAGCGACCAGCTGCCAGCAAAAAATGTGTGTGGGATAATCCATTCTTCTTAGACCACGCACCTTCACTGCTGGGTCACAACTGTTCTTAGTGACTGCTGCTCTGTTTCCAGTTGTTGACCTTAACCTGCACAGAGATGGATCATTTCATTTCATCCCATAAGTACTTCTGAAATCTTATTCTAGTTCCTGGCTGGAAAATTCCTTTTGACCTGACTGGACTAGGGCATCAAAGTGAGACAGAAGCTAGAACAGGGGGTGTCCAGTGAAGAAAAGTAGGGAGAGTTCACTGGCCTATCCTTCAGTGATGACCAGCTAGTGAGAGGGCACCTTGCACTTGCTCAGTCAGTGAGAGACACCTTGCACTTGAAGCAGTGAAGACAGAAGCTAGTGAGAGGACACCTTGCACTTGCTGTCCAGTGAAAACAGAAGCTAATGAGAGGGCACCTTGCACTTGCTGTTCAGTGGAGACAGAAGGCAGACCCAGGAGCAATCCCACGAAAGTGGTGCACCCTCTAATTCGGTGACAGAAGAAGAAAGGATTTCAAACTGTGGCACTCCCCAGCTGTATTGAGAGGCCGTTGCTGCTGCTTAGACAGAGGGTCACTTGTGGCCAGGAATGTCATGGATTGTAGCCATCCACCCTCAGCCCAGATCATTTGAAATCACTGGCTCAAAGCAGCACAAGATGCAAGTAGGTAGAGCTTCAAAGTTCTCTCCCTTCGCTTGCTATGCACGTCAGAAAGGTTACACGTGCTTGATTCGAACTAACATTGACTCCCAACGTTTAGTCAGGCACAGGCAGTCTCATGCATTCATGTGACCCCAGTCAGGGGTCAGATGTCAGGCAGAAAGGTTTTAAGACTCTAACCATGCAGACCTTAGAAAATCCTTTGCAAGACCAAAACGGTATCATGTTTCACACCAACGAAAGGAATGATATGAAAAAGCACTCACTGGGGGGGACAGTGATGACATGGCTCTCAGGGCAGAGCACTGTGTTAGGCTCGGTCTGAGAAGACTGGATTATTGCCCTTGTACTTCAGTTGGTAACTGGTAATTGAGAGTGTGTGAACACCAAGCTGGATAATGACAATAGTCCTGTCAAATAAGTTTGACAAAAATTGTGAGACAGGGCTTTGTTTTTTTTTTTTTTTTTGTTTTTGTTTTGTTATTTGTAACCTTTTCGTAAAGTGCTGGGGAAAAAATGTATGGTTCGTGACGAAAATTTTTTTTTTTTAAATCAAGGCAAATCAGACACATTGATATCTACCAACTTGAAAGATTCAGTACAGATGCTGCTAGCATCGTAGATAATAATGTGACCCAAGGATTATTTCAGGTTGGCTGAGCTCTGTGTTCTTCCCAGCACCCTCCCAGTTTTTTTTTTTTTTTTCTTTGATGACAGAGAAGATGTGTTACTCTGATTCCTGGTAATCAGAATCCTGCAAAGCGGGAAAACTTGAGTACAAGAGCACCGTGCCAGAGATGCATGCTGTTTTGTTTCTCTCATGTGGGTCTGTGAGCAGTATGTTAGACACTGTCCCAAACCACAAGGTGTGCTGAGCCACTCTGTCTTTGTCATGTGCTTGGAGCATGCCTGGCCATGATCATCGTGCTGTCAGCATGCTGTTTCAGCTGGTTTTCTCCTTTTTTTGTGTGTGTGTTAATTTTTTTGTTTGTTTGTTTGGTTGTTTTTTTTTTATCATACCATGACTTGTTTTGTTTTGTCGCATGGAGATTTAAGCCTGCAAGACTTTTTACTCTTTTTTTTTTTTTTTCCCCGTCTCTCGTTTTTTGGTTTTTTTTTTTCCATATCAGTTGCATGACTGTGTCATCATCGTTTGAATGTGATAAGTTTTGTTGTCATTGTTGTCCTGTGGTTTGAAGTTTTGGTTCCAAGCTAATTAGTTTTCAGTACAATCATGTGAGTGTCATTGTTGGCTTGGTTTGGAAGAAAGTCTTGGTTCTGCTGTTGGATATTGGTATGAAAAGGAGACGTCATGTGTCTGTGACAATAGCTGCTGTAGTTCTGGGAGACGCCATGTCTCTGACAACAACTGCTGTAATTCTGAGACAGAGGACGACAGATTTAGGATAAAAAGGAGACGCCGTGTCTCTGTGACAATAACGTACTGTAGTTCTAAGACACAGAGGACGACAGATTTAAGATAAAAGGGAGATGCTATGTCTCTGTGACTGCTGTGGTTCTAAGACAGAGGACGACACGACAGATTTAGGATAAAAAGGAGAGACTATGTCGCTTTGACAATAACTGCTGTAGTTCTAAGACAGAGGACGACAGGTTTAAGATGAAAAGGGAGACGCCATGTCTCTGTGACAATAACTGCTTTGGTTCTAAAACAGAGGATGACAGATTTAAGATGAAAAGGAGACGCCATGTCTCTGTGACTGCTGTAGTTCTAAGACAGAGGACGACAGATTTAAGATAAAAGGGAGATGCCATGTCTCTGTGACTCCTGTAGTTCTAAGACAGAGGACGACAGATTTAAGATTAAAAGGAGATGCCATGTCTCTGTGACTGCTGTAGTTCTAAGACAGAGGACGACAGATTTAAGAAAAAGGACCGATTCTGTGAAGGTGAGAAAAGGGGGGGACAGATTTAAGGTCCAGGGGGACTCCATGTTTGTGTGAGAAGAAATTGGATACTGTCAGGCAGAACAGAAATGTGAACGAGCTGTCATGGAGAGAAACGCTGTTCTCTGTGGATTAGCTGTAGCATTTGTGAGACATCTGAGCCACTGCATATGATAACGGAGTGATGGGGAAGGTTTTCGTGTGTGTGATACTGGCAGTCGGTGTTTGTGAGGTAAACGAAACGCAAGCATATGGAAAAAAAGCAGCATGTCTGTAGTATAAGCAGGCTGCCGACGGTAGACTTACAGAGACACGCGGTGACTGTGTTAGTGGCTGTAGACATGAATGTGAGTCAGGACAGGCCATGGTGAGGAGAGTGTAACGGAGAGTCTCCCTGTCTCTGTGATATGGCTGTAATACAGCTGAGATGGATGCAGAGACACCATGTTTGTGTGATATTAGCTGTCGGTATCAGTATGTGTTGGGGCCGACGTCATATATGTTCATGTGATATTGGCTGTAGATATCATTGTGAGTTCAGACAAACGTCATGTTCTGTGATATTAGCTGTAAATATCAATCAGAGTTCAGACAAACATCATATGTTCATGTGATATTAGCTGTAGATATCATTGTGAGTTCAGACGAACATCATATGTTCATGTGATATTAGCTGTAGATATCATTGCGAGTTAAGACGAACATCATATGTTCATGTGATATTAGCTGTAGATATCAGTCTGAGTTAAGAGAAACATCATATGTTCATGTGATATAGCTGTAATATCATCAGAGTTCAGACAAACATCATATGTTTATGTGATATTAGCTGTAAATATCAATCAGAGTTCAAACATCATATGTTCATGTGATATTAGCTGTAAATATCAATCAGAGTTCAGACAAACATCATATGTTCTTGTAATATTAGCTTGTAAATATCAATCAGAGTTCAGCCAAACATATTCCGTGGAGTGCAGTGGAGAGACACATTTATCACTGCGGTACTAGTTGTAGATATCGCTAAAAGCTAGGACAAGCACCATGCTACATTGAACGTAGTGGTCGTCACTCCATGTCTTTGTGGTATCAGCTGCAGCACAGCTGAGGTGGATGAGAGCCTTCATGTTTGTGTGACAAGAGCTGTAGACATCGATATGTGTGCTGAGACTGACATGTTACGTGGAGTGTAACAGAGAGATAGGGCATCGTTGTGACATTAGCTGTAGATATCAATGTATGGAGTGTGACGGAGAGATACGACATTTTTGTGACATTAGCTGTAGTAGATTATCAGTTTGATCCGCAACCAGCGCCATGTGGTGTGCATTGTAATGGAGGGACATCACGTCTCTGTGAAATCAGCGCAGCATTTTTGCGGCAGCTGAGTAGACATCTGGTCAGTGTTATAATAAGTGTAATTTCTACCGAGTGAAAACAGGTACTGTGTCATTATGTAGACTTATTGGGAGACGTTGTGTCTCTGTGGCTATTAACAGCATGATATATGTGTAATCGTTTAGCCCTACTGTTTGTCTTCACCAGCATCAAACAGGCGTATGCTTTTAGTCACGATCAGTGTCTATGCTGTACAACAGCATCAGTGTAAGCAAGTGTTCAGACCGAGTTGTCAGTGGTGGTCTGCTGTCATAGAGACAATGGTCAGAGGTTGAACTGCTAACAGTCACTTGTCTGAAGAGAAAGTATATCCTCTACTGATTTAGACAGTGATGAATTTGAGTGTGAAGTGAGAGAGACTGATCAGGATCAAATCAATGTATAGTTCATCTTAAGTTTGGGGAAGACTCAGCCGCTGCCAACAGTAATTAAGTTCAGTTGATATTCATAAATTGCCTGTTGTATGAGAGTAAAACGTTGAGTGCTTTCAGCATATGGTTTGAATTGCTATATATATAGCAGAGGTGTGGGCTAGGCTTATCAGTTTACATGAAAATCAGTGGAAGGGAAGTTAATTAGTTCCACCACTCAGAAAAGATTCTGTTTCATAGTTTTTTTTTGTGTGTGTGTGTGTGCGTGTGTGTGTGTGTGTGTGTGTGTGTGTGTGTGTGTGTGTGTGTGTTGGTGCTGTAAAAGAGATTCAGATTCAGTCATTTTCTGAGAAAGTTTTCAGTACACACCCACATATGCAGTATATTGTCAATGAGTTGGCTATTTGGCCCACCCTTTTCCTCCCCAACCAGGGTTATGCATTAGCAATGAAGTATTAATGAAATGAAAAAACGTTTGATCTTGCATTCTGTATTCTCATAGCGCATTTGTGTTCTTTGACCATCTGTATTTTCACCATGTGTACGTTTTGCACATCAACTGTTACCAAGTTAACCACTCCGTTATTGTTTTAATGTGTAGTAATTAATGCTTATCATCACAGAATGAACCTTATCATTTTATCCAACTAAACATCATTATACTACTATGATTCATCTTGTGAAGTTTCATGGAGACGTAAACGCAATACACTCATACCCCCCCCCCCCCCCCCCCCCCCCCCCCCCCCCCCCCCCCCCCCCTCCCACCGCCCAAACACAAGATAGAGAACTGTAAACTTCTTGGAGGATGACTCGTGAATTTTATTTTGGCACCAGGCACACAGCCAGAGTCAGAGTGATGTGGCACTGAAGGAGGGTAAGCAGTGTCATGTATTTTATACTCAGAAGATCCAGGCACCAAGTTTCAAAGGGGAGGGGGGGAGGGGAGTATGTTGTGTTCTGCTTTGTGTCTGCTTTGTCATTCAGCTCCCTTCCACCTCCACCCATTCCCTCCCCACACTCTCACCTCGGTGACCTCCGTGCCCTGACAGACAGTATGACTGGGTGCGTTGCAGCGACTAGCAAGCAGAGCCCTCTATCAGCGGGGACAGTGAAGGCGGTGAAGCCCATGACAACCCTGATGGAAGAGCAGCATCACCGCGAGCGCAAGCCCCTGCTCCACCACGAGTCGGAGGAGGTCAGTGTGAAGTGGTCAGGCTGGCTGCCGGCTGTGTCTTTTATTTTCCCAGGTCTGCTACTGTAGTGCTGTTGAGCATATCATGTCACCTGTGTACGTTTGGGTCTGTTCATGTCTTAAGACCAGACCGACCGATACCGCGCATTACATACGCATCTGGTTATTTTGTCCATGTTGTCAAATGAGAGATTTCTGAATCGAGGGTCAAAGTGGAGGGATGCCTTTTTTTTTTTTCTCTTGAGTTAGTAGACAGGATTACAAATGTCAGGACACAGAAGTCAGGCCCTTGTTCTGTCTTGGAAGAAGAAATATGGCAGCCTGAATTCATCGTGGAGATAGGTAAGTTTGATTGGTGGGTTTCCCTGTGCTGATCGTGTTCTGGAGCGCTGTAGTCTCTGTCTGTCTGTTCTAGATACACCTTCCAGTACAAACGCTTTCCTTTAAAGACTGGGGAATTTTAGGAACATTTTTGTTTTCATCTTTGCTAGGTGTACCTTCCAACAGAAAGTTTCTCCTTGTCATGAATTGTTTTTTTTTGTTTTTTTTTTAGGAGCATTTTTGTCTTTACAGTAGGTTTTACCTCCCAACAAAGACTTCCTCAGTTGAATGACTTTGATGAAGGGACATTTCTGTCTTTTACTAGTTTTTGTCCCCCAATAAAAATGTTTTCCCTTATAAGGGACATTTTTTGCTAGTATCTTTACTGTATCTTCTTCCCAACAACCAACAAAGACTTTCATCCCTTAATGACTTATTACGGACGTTTTTGTCTATCTGTGCTGGGTTTACTTCCCAGTAAAAACCTCCTTCCTTTAATGACTAGTTCAGGACATTTATCTGTACTGGGTTTACCTCATGACAATGACTTCCTTCCTTTAATGACTAGTTAGGGACATTTTGTCTTTATCTGTACTAGATTCACCTCACAATGAAGGCCTGCTTCCTTTAATGACTAGTTTGGGACTTTTGTCTTTACGTGTGCTAGACTTGCCTCCCAACAAAGATTTTCTTCCTGTAATGGCTTTTCTTAAGGAACCTTTTTGTCTCTATCTGTACTAGGTTTACCTTCTGTTGAAGACTTCTTCCATTTATGGAGTTTTTTCAAGGAACATTTTTGTCTTTCTACACTAGGTTGACCTTCCAGCAAAGACTTTTTGCATTTGATGACAGAGTATTTTCTTAGGTGGGGGGGGGAGGGGGGGGGGGGCTCTTATATCTATAGCAGTTTTTAAAGTTCCCATAGCCTATTGGCCATATGAGAGGTGAACTCTCAGAGGTGTCTGGGGCACGGCATGATGGAAGATGCAGCCCATCCCTCTCCTTCGGCACCTTTAACCTTCCCTGAACTAAATCAGGCATTCATTTACTGCTGTGTGGAAAGAGATTTTCGAGCCAAAAACAAATCTGACACTATGAATGGTTTGAATGAATTCACAACCGTTCGCTGTGCATGCAGATGCTCTGATCATTTGACCGTGACTTCCTCCATTGATTCAGCTTTTTTGAGGGAGACCTTTTTTTTTCTGTGTCTACTCAAGGCTTTGCCTCCCCGATGAAGATTTCCTCCTTGTAATGACTTGTTTTCTTTAGGGACATGTTTGTCGCTGTCTGTACTTGACTCACCTCCCAACAAAGGTTCCCTCCTTTAAAAAAAACTTTCTGTTTGTCTGTTTTCTCCTTAAAAAAATTTCTGTTTGTTTTCTCCTTAAAAAACTTTCTGTTTGTTTCCTCCGTAAAAAAAAACTTTCTGTTTGTCTGTTTCTCCCTTAAAAAAAACTTTCTGTTAGTCTGTTTTCTTCTTTAAAAACTTTGTTTGTTTTCTCCTTAAAAAAACTTTCTGTTTGTCTGTTTTCTTGTTGTCTCACCTTCTGTTCCCCCCCCCGGGTTGCACTGCACCCAAGCAGCTCATTCCTCTTCCTGTCCACAGCCACGGCCTGGCCTGTCCCAGACAGCCCTGGCACTGGCAATCCACAAGGAGCAGTCAGCGTCGAGCATCACGAGGCAACCTACCAGAGGAGACACTGCACTGCTGTTTTGTCACTTCGGTGGTGCTGGGAGGTGCCTGTTCTGATCTAACACAGGCAGGACACCACCTTCTAAGCCTCCCTACTGATGACAGGAAGTACATAACTATGAAGCCAGCCTAAGTGGGCTTTCCCTCTAGAGGGCTCCACTGTGTCTGTCCATCAACAGTTCCCATGAACTGGCCGATGCCAATGACCCAGCAGAACGTCAGCGAGGCATACACATAGAGAGGAAATCAGAGCTATAGTCAGAACGAGAGCAGGTCCATAAAAGGGCCACACTCTTTGTTATGCTGAGTGATGGAGACGATTTGGGAGATGAAGATGATGCTGTGGAGCTCCATCCCTGTCTGAGACTGCATGACAGGCCTGCACTCTGTGCTTACTTTCACAATGCATCCAGTGTCGACCAGGCCTGAGACATGAAGACACCAGCAATGCTGGTCAGGCGGCATTTGAGCAGCACTCTCAGAGATGCATCCATTATGTGGCTGAACTTCATTATGGGGCCCCAGTCTTCCCAGCTGAGCCCATCGCGAACTCAGCTCCAGGTAGGAGCTGGTCAGGGCAGAAAAATCCCATAAGTAAATGGCTTTGATGGGAATCAAACCCACGACCTCTCAGCCAGCGTTCATGGCGCTAACCACCTTGCCACAGTAGCTGGTTTACCTTGTGCCTTCAAAACTTGTTCACAGAACATCTTGGTGTCTGTGCTAGGTTGACCACCCAACAAAGACTGCCTCCCTTTAACTCAGTGGTGAGACACAAGAAATAGCATCAGATTTGTTAGAGTGGTGGGAGGAGGGGGGTGGGGGGGGGGGGGGGGGGGGGCACATTGCTTTTGGGGGAGGGGGGTGGAGGTAATGGGAAGGGATGGGATGAGAGTGTACCGCTGAACATGACGGAGCTGTGATAGATTTCTTATTCCCTTTAGTAAACTTTGTTGTTTTTTTTCTTCGCCCTTCCCTGTACCTGTTTGTGTGCGCATGATGGGCAGTCATGAGTTCTCCTTTATCAGCTTTCGCAGATGATTCATAATGTGAGTGATTACGTGCGGAGGGGCAGGCACTGTGTTGATGTTTGCGTTTGCATGGTGCTCAGGAGCTGGAGGAGGAGGGGGAGATGAGAGTGCCCCGGCTCGCTCCAAGCCTCATGCGGCCCGCCGCCTCATGGAGCCAGACACGCAGAGCATCGACTCGGATGACTTTCGGAGTTTGAATCCTACCAGACCCAACAGCTGAAGGGGCCCGTGAGCAAAGAGACCTCAGGGGCTCCGCCTGCCGCCACTGTGGCTTGTCAGTTTACCCTGTCACTCTGTCTGTCTGTCTTGTTTCTCTCTCTCTCTCTCTCTCTCTCTCTCTCTCTCTCTCTGGTGATAATTCTTTTCAGTTCACATCAAACTCTCATTTGATCAGGCATCCATGTGTGTAGGTAAGATGGCATGCACTGTGTCACACACAGGCACAAGTCATTGATTTACAAACAGTAATCTCCTCTATGTAGGAGCGATGTGTGTGTGTGATTTTCCTATGGTTTTGCATAGAGAGGATTTAGTATGATGGTAAACTTTTGCTGTTCTGTGCGCGCATGTGTGTGTTGTGTGTGTGTGCATAGAGAGTGTGTGTACATGTGTGTGTCTCTCTCTCTTTCTCTCTCCCCCCTCACTCTGTCTGTCCTCTTTGTATATATTTATATCACTTAGGAGATCCAAGTAAAGGTTGTTCTGTACAATTCTTAGCCACTCGCAATGCTTGGGTTATTGAACAGCAGCAGCTGACCACTCAGACTGTTCCATATCTTTTGATCTCCCTTGCATTCTTGAATGGATCCTCAAGCATAGGCTCAAAGATTGTCCCCTACATTTATACTGTTTGCATTATGCCTTTAGTGTCTTTTCATCAACTTCTTTTTTCTCCTCTCCACACTTTCGTTTTGGTCCATTTACTACCCTTCGCTGGCTGCTTTGGGGGTGCTGTTGGAGCTAGGTAAGATGGCATTCTTTTTTGAACCCTTGGTGGAGAGAACACCACAGAATTATAGGGACTGTGGTGTGTCTCTATTTGACACCAAGAGCACAGACACAATCAGCTGTATCTCCCCGATGAGTCCGATCCAGTGGACGAAAGGCCTAGGAGCAGTGCAATATAAATAAATCTGCCTTCAGGTGGGAGTGTGTGGTTCCTTCAGGCAGCTAGTAAAGGGTGTTCTCATATTCATAATATATTCCCCAATTTGTGTGTGTGTGTGTGTTTTTGTGTTTGTTTTTTACTTCATTTTTTTTTTTTTTACATTCAAATCTTTGCCAAGTCATTACTATGTGTGTGTGTGTGTGTGTGTGTAGCATGCACTTGCGCGTGTGTTTTCTCTCCCACTACTTAATTGTTCAGCTATATATTTATATATATATATATATATATATGTATGTGTGTTTTGTAGATAGATCTGCAGTGTGTTGTGTGTTTGTGTGTGTGTGACATTGGTAGCCTCCTGACTGTATATTTAGGAAGAGTATTGGATGTTTCTCATATTTAAACACAAGCTAAGGTCAGTCTCTTAGCAGCAGTTGCTTCTGGTTGTCCGCCTTGTGTCTAAGGGAGGTACAAAATCAACTGCATTTCTTTATTTTATTCACATTACATCACCATACAGCTGTCTTCTTGAATCCCAAGGGGAGTGAAACTTATTGAAGATATGTATAGCTTTATTTTGGAGGATGTCATCGACCACACCCACCCCATTCACTGACAGAAGTTATCAACTCCCTTTTGTCTTTCCACACACACCCTGTGTCCTGTGAGGCAGACAAGACCAGTCCTGGCAGCATTTTTCTGCGATTTATCATTCCCAGTGTGGAAACATTCTAAGTTTATAAGGGCCAAATATTTAATGAAAAAGATCAACAACCACCACTTTTTAACTTCATATTTGATGTGATGTTTACCAAGGTCTAAAGTATTTGAACAGAAGTTGAACGAAAGTGCAAGACAAATTCACGAAACAGGGATACTGGTGTATACAAAATGTAACAAACAACCAAAAAAGAAGAGAAAAACCTGCATATTCAAATCAAGCCAAACATTGCTAACAAAACACACAAAAAAGGGAGAGAGAGAGACTAATCATGGATGTTGTGTGATGTGCATATGTGTGGGTTTGATATCACTGACTACTGCATTGTGAAGATCCCAAAATGTACCGGGGCATTAAAACCATCTTGGCCTATCTTGATACCCAAATCCTTGTCACTTCACTTTTGATCTGATTCAAAACACAAGCATACATTTTACAGTGATGATCGTCATGATTGATTAGCAGTCTATGGGCCACTTAAGTGTCCACGGTGTGTTAAATGACCTTGCTTCTCTCACAGTCACATACTGTCTGTTTTTAACCAGATATACTCAGTACAAGAAAAGAACAATATTTCAAAACATACTTGGCTTGTTTTGAAACAGTTGCAGTTGGCGCTCGCAAGCCCAAAAGCTACCCACTCAGAATATTGCGTCTTAACACCCAGCCTTTCCAAATGACCCAAATGGAAAACCAAATTTAGAATTCCCGTGAATGGTGGATCTGTAGTTACAGAACAATGGTGGACAGGTGGATACTGGCAGATTGGTTGTTAATTGCTAAAGAGTTGTCCTCACCCGAACCATGTGAGAAGCTGCTGTTGATATAGGTGGTTGCTAAAAAGTTGTCCTCACCATGTGAGAAGCTGCTGTTGATATAGGTGGTTGCTAAAGAGTTGTTCTCACCATGTGAGAAGCTGCTGTTGATATAGGTGTTTGTTAAGATTGTTCTCACCAGTGAGAAGCTGCTGTTGATATAGGTGATTGTTAAAGAGTTGTCCTCACCATGTGAGAAGCTAGAAGGGTGGTTGATATAGGTTGTTTAAACAAGTTGTCATCACCCCAAACCATCTGAGAAGCTGCTGTTGATGTAGGTGGTTTGTTAAGTTGTTAAAGAGTTGTCATCACCTTGAACCCTGTGAGAAGCTGCTGTTGATGTAGGTCCCTGAATGTAGGACAGTGAGCTGTTATCATGTTGCCATCACCCTGAACCAAATGAGGAGCTGCGTATATACATCGCATGCATCCTACGTGAGAAACTGGAGGAATAAATGAACCAAATGAAAATGAGAAGACTGCTATTTGAATGGTAACGGGGAAAAACGACTGAATGAGCGCTAGTAGGCTGCTCTTCGGCCGGCTCTACCATGGGTAAGCTGCTGTTGATTGAGGTCCCTGAATGTGTGTTTATTGCTAAGCGCTTAGAGCTAAGTCTGTGACCGAGGCAGGTACGGCTATCACCCCCAATATAACCACAATAAGTAAGCCACCTAAGTGCAGGCCCCGGTCAGGTAAGCCTACACACCCCCTCCACCACAGGTACGGACCTCTGGAGCCCCGGTCAAAGCCTACACCTCCAGCATGACCTCAAGTGGCTACGGCTCCCAGGCCCACTCCACCCTCACCCTGTCCTCCGACGACTCCATCAGCGTCAAAAGCATGGAGGAGCCGTCAGACAGCACCACCACCAAGGGCGCGGCCCAGGCCAACAGCCTGAAGCGGGCCAGCACTGGCACCAGCACCGACTCTGACCCTGAAGATGGGCACGGTGGTGACGAGAAGGCGGGGGCTTTGATTGAAGAGGAGGAAGCGGGCGAGGGGGAAGAACGCAGGCCTGGAGCTGCCTCCTCAGTTGAAGGCGTGGGAGAGAGAGACGGACGCTCACAGTGACCTGACCTCGGAAGAAATATCAGACAGGTCGCAAGACAAGCTGGTTCCGCATGCTTCACAGGACACGCTGGTCCCTGAAGATGTGGGTGACTCATCTGTGTGCCCAGGTTCTCCAACCCAGGACTTGCAGCTGGACAGCTCTGCAAACACCGGTCTGTTGGTGCCGGGCATAGAAGTGATCACCCCTTCTTCAAAGAGTGGAAGCGGATCGTCTGTGTCTCTGCCAGAACCAGACACTGACCCTTACAGTGAGGTGGCCATGGAGGAACTGGAGAGACTGGGGAAGGAGGAGAGGACGAGGAAAGAGACATGTCCGGCGTCAGCCCTGCTCCCACTTCCAGCAGTCAGTCGGCTCCAGTTCTAGCTCCACATAAATCGCCCACCTCGGAACGGGCCAAGAGTAGCAAGCCTGCCTTTGACACATCCACACCAGGTGATGACAACAAAGGAAACAGGTCCAAGGGCGGGATGGGAAGAAAACAAGGGTCAGGGAAAGCGACCTCGACCTGTGTCCATGGTGGTGTCGCCCCAGGCGGAGACGATGACCCGAGCCTGGCAGGATGACATCCAGCGCCGCAGCAGCCTCAGTCTGTCAGACCACTCGCTGGCAGGTGAGCAGCGCTGTTCACATCAGCATGTATGTCATGTGATTATGAACACATATATTCTTAAGTGTTGGCTTTTGAGGGAGAAAACATTGACAAGTGGAATTTACGGTCGTCTGAATTGCTTTGATTCTTGTGTCAGTTTGTATTTGTTTCTTCTATATCTTCAGAAATCGCATCGCGCTGGAAGTGTTTTTTCAAGAACTTGATCTGATCACAAACTTTGCAAAGTAGTGAAATCTCCACTGGAAAATTTCTTTTTTTGTACATGCAAAGTAGTAATTTTTAAAAACAAGCAAAGAAAACTGTGTTGAAAATTTAACACAGTAGACTGGACTTTTTTTTTTGTTGTGGTGGTGGTGGTTGTGTTTGTCAGCTGGGCTCAGAACAACAGGACTTCCCCTTTGGGTTGTGGAGGTTGGGAGTGGGGGAGAGGCAGGAAAGTAATAACAATTTTGAAGAATAGAAAGATGTTCAGAATATAAAGATGTTCAGAATATAAAGGACTGTGTAGAAGAAAAGCAAAGATTGACAAAGTAGTGCAAACAAATCCTCTTCCTATACTGGTGTCCAATTTCATTCCAACCGGCTGATTTTCAAGTTGGATTTGAATGCCAGCTACTTCGGTAATACCATTCAGTAGCAATGCCAGCTACTTACCATAATAATACCCGTTCAGTAGCAACGGATAAAGAAATTCAGTATGTCATCCATTGAAGAAAAAAAATTCTGGAAATGTAATTGCTATTGTAGTTAAGTTAAAATGACAGATTTTATATAAGTTCCTCATAAATGTTAGTAGCTGCTTCTCTCTGGAGCGCAGATGCTATTGGGACGTATAGAGGGTTTTTTTTCTGGCTCTGCTTTTGTATTTGCCGCCACCCAATAATGATCATAATCATAATGAATAATAGTGATGATCATATTTGCAAATACATATAAGCATGCATATTTGCATACATATATATTCACATGATAGATACATACATTGAAAATAAAGAAAAATAAGTGGAAGAGGACAGGATATAAAACAGTCTTCCAGCGAGATTGGAACAGTCCTCTTCAGTCAACCCCCCCCCCCCACCCCCCCCCCCACCCCCACCCGATCCTTCCCCCTCTCCCCTTCCCCAACCACTCAGCCCTATTCCCTTGTATGAATGGTTTGTAGTTCATATCCCCACCTAGTGTTACAAGTTCATAAGTATTGATAATAATTTAATAATAATGATTATGGTATTTATAATGCGCGCAAATCTTGATAAAATCAACTCTAAGCGCAAGGGAAAAAAGTCTGCACACACACACACACACACACACACACACACACACACACACACTCATGCAGACACACCCACACACAACTGCACATGCGTTATGGCTCTAAACAAAAGAATAGAAAGGAAAATCATGTACAAAATGAATATTAAACCATAAGTATTAATGCACACACGCACACACGCTGTGGGCCATATGGCTCTAAACACAACTAATTCGAAAAGAAGAAACATTATGTGTAAATACTGATGGATGCACCCCCCCCCCACCCACCCCTACCCCTACCCCCCCCCCCCCCCCCCCACCCCCCCAACACACACACACACACACACACACACACACAGACGCACACATCAAAGAAGTCTGCCCAGTTTTTCTCAGGTGAAGTTCATGCATTACTTCTTGTTCAGTTTATACAAATGTTTATAGAAAAAATAAAATGCCCAAGCTCGCCATGTTAAAAAAAAAAGGTAAAAAAAAAAAATCCTGGATGACCCTGTGATCTGGATGTGTAGCAGAATGTAACTGGTGAGGACTTGGGCCCCAGGTCATCTTTCCAATGGGCAGCCTTCATAACCTGATAGGGTGGCTAGCTGTGAACTTGGGCCCCAGGTCATCTTTCCAATGGGCAGCCTTCATAACCTGATAGGATGACTACCAGTGAGGACTTGGGTCCCAGGTCATCTTTCCAATGGGCAGCCTTCATAACCTGATAGGATGACTACCAGTGAGGACTTGGGTCCCAGGTCATCTCTCCAATGGGCAGCCTTCATAACCTGATAGGGACTACCAGTGAGGACTTGGGTCCCAGGTCATCTTTCCAATGAGCAGCCTTCATAACCTGATAGATGACTACCAGTGAGGACTTGGGTCCCAGGTCATCTTTCCAATGGGCAGCCTTCATAACCTGATAGGGTGGCTACCTATGGACTTCCATTGTACAGGGTGGACTGTGTAGTGCTGGGTGTGGGTATGGACATCCACATCCAGAAGCAGCAACATGGGACTTGTGCCACAAGAAGGCACAGATGAGACGGATCAAGAAGAAGCAGCGTGGGATTTGTGCCAGGAGAAGGCACAGATCAGACAGATTGAGAAGAAATGGCGTGGGATTTGTGCCACAAGAAGGCACAGATGAGACAGATCCAGAAGGAGAAAATGGACTAGATATTCCCCTTTAGGTGAAACCAGGCCCTTTTAAAGACCACATCGCGTACACTTTTCCCTTTTCCTCTCTTTTTATGTTTTTTTTACTCACCCCCCCCCCCCCCCCCCCCTCATCCTTTTGTCTTTTCCTTCCTCTCCACTGCTGTTCTGTTTTTCGTTCTTTTCTGTTTTCCACCCTGGCCCCTCAGCCCCACTTCTATCCCATACCTCCCTCCTTTTAATGTTGTCGACAGATCACTTTCATGGTGTGTGTGTGTGTGTGTATGTGTGTTTTCTGCAGCCATGGACGACAACATCAGCGAGTGTTCCTTTGGGAGCCGCGCTGACCTGAACGAGGTGGACAGCGTGGTGCCGGACTGGGTGCGGCTGGGTGGGAAGGTGGCCGTGCTGTCCAGCAGGGGCCCCAACAAGACCGGGGTGGTTCGCTTCATCGGCACCACCTCCTTCGCCCCCGGCAACTGGATTGGGGTGGAACTGGATCAGGCTGAAGGTCAGGATCGTTCAGTGTTCGATAACGGCTGATGATGATGATGATTGTGAAAATAATGATCACCAACAGTGATGATGATAGAGAAGAGTAACATTTGAGTATGGTTGCTGTTGTTGATTGTTCAGAGCTGCTGGTTGTGAGTTTGAACCCCGGGTGAGGTCAGATTTTGACAGCTTGAAAGTCCTCTCTGTGCAGCAGCCGGCAGTCAGTGGTGCTGAGTCAGTTTGAGGGAGATTGACCAGGCTTGTCACGTCCAAGTCCAGCCTGAGGGTGGAGATCCCTGTTGACTTCTCAGGGCTCCGATCTGATCCTCCTGTGGCTGTGCTGGCCGCTTTCAGCTTCACATCATAGAACCCTGTCCTTAACCATTTGCTCTTTAACCAACGATTGGGTATCGCATAGGACTGGATTCAAAAATGTATTTCCTGTGAAACAAGGTAAAAAAAAATTCAACTCTTCAAACAAAATGAAAACAACACTATTCTTGGAAGTGAAAACTGGCAAGTAAAAAGTCCATGTGGCCGTTACATTTTCTATGTGAAGGAGTGATCTTTAACGCGTAACGTATGCTGATAAAATGCAAATAAACTGTTCTTGCTTCCATTTGTAAAACAAAATTCTTCATCCGAGGTTAAGTGCAGAAATTATATCAGATTTTATGACCAAGTCAGTCACACAAAAGTGCCATGCTTGTTGAAGCATGAACCATGGTCAACAGCCACAGGTCTGAAGTGGAAAAGCAAAAATATGAGTGTAGTAACTAGTTTAAGACTTCTTTAACAAACAGAAAAAACTGGAAAGAATGAAATAAAAATTTTACATAATTGACAAAAGTAGATTGATGGACAGCAACATTGTCATTTTGCACTGAATTTGGTTCATCAGTGATGTTGATGTGTGCACTGATGGCATTTTTTTTTTTTCGTTCTGACAGTCAAACCATCACTACAGTCTTAACTTAAGCAAAGTTTACATCTGAAATGAATTTTCAAAGCGTTCGTACCATTTTTTTTTTTTTTAACCCTCTTGTACTCGGTTTCTCTGACTGCAAACTTCCCCAAGATTTCAGATTCTTTTACAGGTTTCAGGATAAAAATGGGTATGTGTGATTATTAACTTATAGGGAATGTATGTGAACCTGTAGGAGAAAGAAAATTGGCACAGTTTCATAAGAGCATGCACTTCACTTTGAACTATATTTCGTCTGTCCTAGAAATATAGGTCGTGTCACTGTCACCAAATTGTCACCAGACACGTGACGTTTTATGATGACAATCAAGTTTACAGCATGCAAGCATGCGCAATCACCATGCTGATGCAAGTTGTTAGTGTAAAATGAAATCTGAGGCCTACCTGACGCGATCCATCCGCTGCCTGGCAGTACAGGTCTCACTGGTTGTCCCACCAATGTCATACAAAACTTGTCACATGTCACTCACAGTACTACAAAAGAGGGTCAGGTGCACCCTTTGCAGCTTGTTTTTGTCTGCATACCTGTTTGTATCATTGGCAGCAGTCATAAAAAACACGGAGGAACAAACAAAACGAAAAAAAAATCAAGTGGGTGTAGCAGTGTCAGGTAACGAGTGAGCCGGCCCAGTGGGTTCCTGAAACTGATGCACCCCTGCCGTGCCATGTGTCGCGGGCCGCCATTTTGTCTGAAGCGCCGCCAGTGGAACATTGTATTCCGGGTCGCTTTGCATTTCACCATCTTCTTCAACACCACTACCTACTTCTAGATCACTTTCATTGTCCATCATCTTTCTTTCAAACGTCTCCACTCTACAATAATTTGATCTAACTCCTCTTGCGCGAGTAGTCGATCATCTCTTCATCGTTTGTAGCAGACGCGAAAGCCGCCATTGTGAAAGTCGGTCAGTTTCCATTCACAAAGTTACTCGCTGTGTTCTGTGCCTATTCTCAATGAACACACACGGTTCCATCACCCAAAAATAGTGCCAACACATGATTGGGCCATGCCTGAGTCTTCCTAGTTACTGTCTGCGACTGTGTGTGTCTACACACGTGATCACTGCGTGATGGAAAATTCCCACAGAGAGGTCCCAGTAACTCCGGTACGGGAAGAAACAGGCGCCCGACGTTAAGTCCCGGATTGTCCAGTTGCGAGTATAAGAGGGTTAAACTTGTAATCTCATTGGATGGAAAAGCAATGGTCCAACACATTCCATGAATTTCCTCCCTTTCTTCAACCCTATTGTCATGTCAGCTTGTTTCTGATTTCAGGCAAGAACAATGGCAGTGTGAAAGGCGAGCGCTACTTCGACTGTCGCGAGAAGCACGGGATATTTGTTCGGCCCAAAAATGTGGAGGATTGTGACAGGAGGAAGTCGCGCAAGGGAGCCAACCCTGCCAGCCGGCGCAGCACTGCGGGGCTGAGCACCTCATTGTCCAACCTGTCCCACTCCCCAGCCAGCTCTTCCCCCTCCTTTGCCAAAACCACGTCAGCCAGCGCAGCCAAGAAAAAATAATCACGTCTGCACTAGGATGGATAGAAGAGTGGCGTGCGTGTACATGTGAGAGATACAGTATGGCACAGCCCCTCCACCCCAAGCTGAACGCCGTTTCCTGCTCAGACAGGGGCAGCAGGCGGAACGTATTGAACCCAGACCAGGGGGTGAGTGCAGGCTGGGGTAGGCTAGGAGACAGCCTCCACAGAGACGACGCTGGAACAAATGGTTTGATAAGTGGTCTGTGTGTGTTACACCTTCATCCAGTTCATGATTCCCTTCATTTTGTGATCCAGTTTGCAGTTTGACGAAGATAAGTTGATGCTGGTTTTAGTGTTGGAGCAGGCGTGGTCGGAGTGGGGGAGGTGGTATTTAAAGAAAAAGTTGATACCTTTTTTTTTTTTTCATTCATTTTTGTCGTTGTGAAGGTTGAAAACTGACGTGTTAGAGGACACAGCATTGATACATGATGTGATGGTATATACAGATGCTGTCATGGGGAACGACGGGAGTGGCTCCTCCAGTCTTCGCTCTACTTCTCTGATTGCAAATTATACAAAGAATGATGAATGATGATTATGTCCTGTCTTGGTACCATGTTTTTGTCAGCTGCTCATCTTTGTTTGATTCGTGAATGTTTATGAGTTTAGTATGCTGGAGAATCATGCTTTTAACTTGGAGTTGTTCAGATTCTTGGAAGCTTTTACGTTGGCATCTCTGTGGTGGCTCAACACTGGTGCACAGTTGACATTCTTCTTCCCTTCTTTGTACTAATGATTCTGCAGTCACGTTCCAGAGGCTTGGTGATCTTACCGTTGGTTTTAACTCCTTGCTTTAACTGTGCGCAGAGTGCATGTGCTTGACGCTGGTTTCGGAGAACCGAGGTCAAAGGTAATCAAAATCCAACATCAAAACTGGTAAACTCTCCCTCACCCATGTGCTCACAAAGAGGGAAGAAGTGATAAATTGTACATGTTGAACATACGGTTTTTGTAATGGGGGTAATAACAAGTAACTTACTTCCTTCAGTTGGTTTGGATTTCTGTATAAAATGAAAGAATTAATATATGAGAGATGTATGGGTTCGCAGTAGCTGTGAATTGACTATTGATTTGGATTTCTGTATGAAATTGATCAGTATTTTAGAGATGTATGGGTTTGCAGTAGCTGTGAATGGACTTAGCCTGTGAACGACATCAGAGTAAGGAAACTGTAGATCTTCAGAAAAGGAGACACTGATGGGATCGGAGTGGTGTGTTGCACAGAACTAAACAGGCGTCAGCTCTGCTCTGCAGTGCCACGACCAGCAGCTTGAGACTATGTGCTTAGCGTAGAAATCTGACATCAGCAGTTCCCTCCAAGAAGCCATCGACTGGCACAATAGTCAGGATAGCAAAGCAAAGGGCTTCGGAATACATATTTTACAAATCAGGTTGACTGCAGTTCCCGGAGCTTTTTTTGTGAACACTTCAGGACCTCAAGCAGCTTGATGAGCATAGCCAGTTTGAAGACGGTGAATGGGTCATTGGTTTTGTGTGGACAGAAAGAATCTGCCCACTCTGAGGGTCAAGGTAAAGACTGCAAGTCTCTTCATATGAAGCTGTGCTCCAAGTGATTTGATGCCGAAAAAAAAAAAAATCACAAAATAAGTCCATTTTCCGGTCAGTACAGAAAGCTTCCTCTCAGCCTCGGTGAATTGTCCGTTGCAGTGGATGTTCCCAAAGTGATTCTCCATGACTGCAGAATGCCGGCAGGTGATGATGAATCCTTGTTGGTAGTGCAGAAAACTGTAGGTGATGGCGAGTTCTTTTCACGGGCAGTTTTTCCATGGGGATCAACTTTTCTTCTGATACGTTCAGATTTCGCAGGAGGAACTGGAAGAAAGGTGATCAGAAGGTCTGTTGGGAGTGTGACAAGTTAACCGAGTTTTTAACAGCCACATAGCTCGATGGCCCTCATACTCGTTTGATATGAAAAGGAAAATTAACAAATAGCAAACACTAAAAATGTAATGTCAGTTGTATATCAGTTGTACACTGATTTGGGGGCATTTTTACATCTTCCTTGGTAGTCATTCATTAACCATTGAGACACAAAAATTCAGTCTCTGACGTTCATTTGATAAAAAAAAAAAAAAAAAAAAGAGTATTAAAAAAAAAAAATTCTGTTCTAGTCCAATTCTAGATGGTCAGTTTTATATCAGTTTTATAGTCGTGGCAAACAGGAGCTCAAGCAATGCAAAGCAGCGACTGTAGCTTTCATCTGTAAAGGAATGTTTTCGCTCATGAAGTAGATTTGAAATTGATGAATTTAGTGTGGCCTTGGTATATAATAGAGGAATTCTTCAATGGTTATATTGCTTTGATTTAAAAAATTCACTTTAATATCAGTCTGTGCTTCAAAGACTCATTTTTACCAAAAAGGTCAACCACGACAGCTCGATGAACTGTAATTAGTGTAGGTTTTTTGTTGTTGTTGTTACTTATGGTTGTATGTTGCATTCGTCGAACAGGAACCTGTCCCAAACAGAATTAGGATGAAACATTTTAAATAGAAGCATACGTTTTTTTCTCCAAAAAAAAAAAAAAAAGTTAAAAAAAACAGGTGCAGGTGCATTTTCTGTCTTTTTTTTTTTTTTTTTTTTTAAATACACACAAGAGAGCAACAGTGGTGACAGTGAAAAGTGAACGCAGCTTTCATCCTGCTCAGTTTTTTTTTTTTTTTTTCCAAAGGAGTGCTGTCACTTTGATGACCCCAATTTGAAGCCAGCTTCATGACGCTGCCTTCGTTACAGAGCCCAGCAGCAGTGGCCAGGTGAAGGTACGGAGTGCTTTAACAGTACCATTGGTTGTGATAGGACAACTTGTTTCAGGCCTGTACATAATGTGTGTGTGTGTGTGTGATTCCATGATTTCATGAGCGTTACAATGTCATCCCACACCCCTGCTTCCCAGCCCGTCTGTCTCCGCTGCACCTGGTTCTGGACCCTGGGCGTTACGACTGGGACCCTGTGTGCCGGGCCTGGGGTGGCATGAAACCGGATCAGGTGGACTTGGGGGTAGCACCGTGTCTTTTTGTCAGTGTGCATCGCTATATTTAGGCTGGGACTTGTCTTTTTTTTTTTTTTTATTTGTAAGACAGGTTTGAACGGTTGTTCAGAGATCAGTTGGGCTTTTAGTTGCGACATGTTTCTTTATCGGAAGCAGGATGTCCTGCGGAACGTGCATCATTTCAAAGTCTTGTTGGTTTCCTGTTTTACCCTGCGTCACCCTGTACTTCTGTCTGCCAGCAGTGTGACCCTTGGTCATTGGAAAGCCTGAAATATTCAGTGATTTACTGATGGCCGTGTAGAACTGTCTGCTCAGTGGCACCATACCTTTCATACTCCTGACCTGTCATGTTTTCATGGCTGAGCTGAGGGTCTGACCAAGCTTTGAGCAAAGGGGAAGAAGACTGGGGAAAGAAAGGGCTTAGAACACCTAGCAGGTGTGAACAGGAGCCAGGATGAAGATCAGGTCATCGAAACAGATCAGTGCTATGAACGTCCATCGCTGTACTCGGGGAAGGTGGGGAGGTTTTGGGAAATCCGCTTGGTTTACGGTTCCTCGGACAACTTAATAGGTTTCCCCAAGATCAAAAGTCTGCATTTTATTTTGTGGTGTTGATCCCCCAAAAGGGAATGTAGATGTAACCCAAATTCTCTTTCTTGCCTCTCTGTTCTTATCAAGAGTTCTGTGATAGCTTCCTTCCTGCCTCCATTAGATTTGTTTTTAATCCTCTGTTTCCAGTTTCCTTGGCCAGGAGTCGTTGAATGGCAGTATTAAGAGCTACCTTTCTGTCAAAGCATTGAGAAATTTGTAACCAAATGTAAAATACTTAAAAAGAAAACTTATTCATTGTTTGCTCATTAAGCTGAAAAAGACTTTTTTTTATGTTTCTGTTGCGTCTTTGAATCTATGACAGATTTGAACTGTGAATGATGCCAAAGGTTTTCAACCATGCTGGATGTGCCTGATAATCCATGGAATCATGAGTGATATTCCAGTCTGGAAATGTTCTGGTTATCCTATACCATCTGTATGGAACCCATTTCTGTATCCCTTCCCCTCCCCAGGCCTTCTTCTTCCCCCCGTCTCTTGTCTCTCCTCCTGGTTTTTGTCCACCTCTTCTCAAATTCGATGACGCTTTCCTTGTTCCTTGGTGGTCTTCACGATTCAGTCAGCTCCTGTCTGTCAGGACTTGCCTGGTGCAGTCATTGGTCCTCCTTTCCCCACAGAGACAGGGAAGATGCTTTAATAACAGGTTTCAACCAGGCCGAAATTTCAGGATCTAGACAGTATGGGGTGGAGTGGGGATGGGGGTGGGAGGAAGTTCATAGCTTGGGTTATCATGTCGTCTCAGTTTGGCCCATTTGGTTGTAAGATAGGATTAATTTATTGGTTAGTTAGTATGACACAGTCTGTCGGTAATGTTGACTTTGCCAGGTGTGAACATGATGGGAACGTGTTAATGCAAGCTGATATTCAGAGTAATCTTCACCTTTCACCTGAAGTTCGTTCTTCCACGTGGACTGCTGGAGCAATGTCTGCATTCTGCACGTTGAACTAACAGCCTTCTTTCATGGGAAATGCTAATCAGATTTCTGTTACAAGAGAGTTGAAGTGGTTCAGTTTTTCAATAATCAGGGAAACAAGAAATTGCATGTACACGGTTTTTTTTTTTGGTTTTTTTTTTATTCATTGTTTTCTTTTTGTTTCCCTTTTTCCTCCTGCACAGGTAGCACACAGTCTCTTTATTTCACAGGGCATTAATGAACAACCTGAACCTTTTACATAGCAGTGTGAATGCAAAGTGCGTGTGGGTGAGTTTGGTGTGTGAATAATGTTTTGATAAGTTGATTGTCTCAGAACAGAGGTTGGTATTTAAGTATAAGAAATGTGTACTCATGTATCTGTATATCCCACCAGACTGCAAGGCATCGTGCAATTATGGGAAACAAGTCATTTAGTAATTGCTGTACCCTTCCTCTGACCTCCTGCTTTTGTTTTTTTTACTTCAAAGTGAATGTGTTCTTTAGGGGTGGGAAGGTGGAAGAGGATACAGATTATCACTTTCAATTTTATTACCTTTCATACCAGATTATGTTTATTTCCCTCCGTTTTCATTTCGTAACCATTCTTTCTTCTTGCTGCACTCTTGGCCATTCCAGACTGTTTCTGTCACCTGATATTGTCGTACCTCCCATCACGTCCATTTGAATCCATTCATGCTGTGTGAAATCTTCGTTCAGTGGAAACCATTCTTCCATCAACTGTGCTGTTTGAGGTGGTCCTAACTCGGCCGCTGATTGTTTTTATGTGCATCACATGTGTCTCTTCATGGAGATGGTGGATGTATTCTTTTGGCAATGCATTGGTGAAGTGTGTATCTTCATGGAGATGGTGTTTGTATTCTTTTGGCAATGATGTATCATGATGGTCATATTCTTTGTATCATGATGGTCATATCTTTGCTAATGCATCGGTGATGCATGTAATGGTTGTATTCCTTTGACATGCTTTGGTGATGGGGTATTCTGTTTCTATGGTAGATGAATAGTCACGGCAAACAGGCCAGCCAAGTTTACCTATATTTTATGAGCAGTTCTTCAGTTTGCTCACTGTATCTGCATTATGAATTATATCGAGCAACATATTACCCCTGAGTGTACTGCCCGCACTGTGCCGCTTTATTTGCCATAGGAAACGTGCAATACACATCAGATCTAGTGTCTTGAATGCTTTCCACAAAGGATGTGGTCAGATTATGTGAGCTGTCAAACTGTTCTGGACAATTTCTCCTTCCCCCAACCCTATCCCCCACTACTTGCTTCCAGTTCCCCCCCCCCCCCCCCCCCCCCTTTATTTTTTTGTAGGTGATATATTTATATGTTCCTACCAGAGGTTACATTGCATTTGTGACTTCACATTTTCTTGTGGATGTGGCATTTCTGTACTGGATGATCTTGCTGTGTTGGTGGTGGTGGTTTGTTAGCCATCAGATCACCGGTTGGTTTTTTTTTTCCCATCTTGTCTCCAGGGAACATTCTGATAGCATTTGTTAGCAAGTCCACAGCATTCATTTCCTGTCTGTCAGGTTTGGTGCTGACAGTATTGGTTTTCTGAATAATTTTTTTTTTTTTTTTTTTTTGCATGGCAGTCTTTTGCTTCAGATCTGGCCTCAGACAACATGGCCAACACTTCAAAAGATTTTGTAGATATCAAGTTATGTAATGGAATTTTAGAAACAGTTCTTGCATCAAACAACATGGCTAACACTTCAAAAGATTTTGTACACATCACGTTAAGTAATGTAATGTAAAAACAGTTCTTGCTTCGAACAACATGACCAACACTTCAAAAGAACATACAGCTGTCAACCTACTGCAAAATGAAAACGGTTCTTGGATCAAACAACTTGGCTGAAGAAGAACTTGTGGATTTCAGTTGAAGTAGTTTAGTGCAACACCAGTCTTCTCTTGTTTCAAACACCATGGCCATTGCTTCGAAACAAGCTATATAGATCAACTCTGGTGCTGAGTAGAAATAGAAATCGGTCTTGATTTAATTGATATTTAAAGGGGAAAACAGTGGCCCAATTTTTCGAAAGAATCCAAGTTGGTCCACTATACTTCAGAGGCCACACAACAGCAAGTAAAGAGAAAAACAGAAGAGAAGAAAAAGAAGAGAATTTCATTCTTCAGAGATTTTTCAGGCCGGTCTAGGGTCTGAGTGATGGAGCCGATACACCCTCAGATTGTTCAGCATCGTGTGGTGCTTCACGTCTTCAGTCACCTTGTCGCGTGTCTTCTGACACTTGTGTCCAGTTGATCTCAGCCTGCTTAGGAGGACCGCAATGTTCAAGGACAACTCGTCTGGTAGAGAAAGTGGTAACGGTGATGTGTAGTGATGATCACGAGGTCCAGTTAGGGCATCCGTGCAATGGACTTTACTGTCACGGCAATGGTTGGGTTTTTTCTTTCTCACATGTCTTGGGTTTAGTCCCAGCAAGTTATCAGACCGGCTGTGTTTTTGGAGAAAGACGGATCACACATTGACTTTTTTTTTTTTTTTTTCCCCTCTCTCTTACTTCATCCAGCCACCAGCAGGTTCATTCTTCATCATGAGAGGATCAGGAACATGCCATGTTTGAAGAAACTGGTTCCGAGGGTACAAAAATCGACCAAAGTCAGCTCAGTTTGCTCTGATACATGGGGAATTTTATGTCATCAAGGCAGTGAAATTATTTAATGAGTTACGAACATCACAAAGGAGGTGGTGGGGGGGGGGGTGGGGGGGGGGGGGGGGGGGGGGGGGGGGGGGGGGGGCGAAGGGATGGGGAGGGATGGGGAGAGAAAATCTGCCATGACTGTGTCACAATTCATCATTTTTGTCTTCTGTCCTGCGGGAGTGTTGGCCATTGTGATCAGTTTGCTGGTTGTGCTTGGAAAACGAGTTGCGTTGTCTGTGTTTGTTCTGTGCGCCTTCATTCGCAGACCAGTATTATGAGTTCTACTTCCGCCAGCATGTTCAGTAGTTTCTGTGAAACATGGCATCTGTCAGCTGACATTTCTTTTCCTGCACGCCTCTCTCTCTTCCCCACCCACACCCCCTGTTCTGTTCCTCGCGGAAGTGGAATACATCTCCAGGCTATGTCATCTATGTGATTTAGCGCACAGCAGTCAGGTTGTCCAGTTTAGATGCAATGGTGTGCTGCTGTGTGCAATGAGGTTGTGACTTATTACATTGTGTAGGGGGGGGGGGGGGGGGGGGGGGGGGGGGTCTTGTTCAGAATTCACGTTATAGTGATAGTGGTCATTCAGGGTGTGCATCACTGCTCCGTTTATTTTGTCTTTCAACATTCCAGGTTATGCTTTGCGTTTTGGATTATGTTGCAGATCTGTAGGTTTTAAATGGTTTGCCCCTCTCTTTTTTTTTGTGTGTTCTGTGCACATGCCTGTGTGTGTGTGTGTATGTATGAGCATGATTAGAGGGCTTCTTTTTTTTTATTTATGATTTAACAAGATTTAAGATTGTCACTGCTGTGGTTAAGTTGTAACTGACCTGTTTATAACTTGTCTTGTCTTTGTGCCTGTGAGGTGCCAGTTTGTATTGTGCATAGGTGTGTGTTGTGTAGGTGCGTGTTGTTTTTTGTCCTCCTGTGGGTGTCTACATTTGCTTTTGTGCGCATGTTATATTATGAAATATAAAGTAATTATTTGAGTAACAAATTTTCAGAAAACCCTATCAGATGATATTCAGATTCTGAATTTAATTTAGATCAGATCATAGATGCATCATCCCACACTCACACAAAAACCTATTGTCTGGTCAGCTGCAGTAGATGTCTCTATGACTGGTCATTTCGGTCATTGTCAGATTGGTTTAAAAGGAATGACTAACATGACTTGAGCTTGCTGCATGTTCTCAAGTCTTCTGCATGGAGTGTCAGTCCATGTGTTCACATGAAACCAGGCACTATTCACCAACTCTAGCAACACTGGCTTCTTTCTCTCCCACACTTGAGAACAATATTGATTTGAGATGTTTGTGAGATGTTTGTTTTGCTTGTTTACAAATTTTCATGCTGAACAAAGTCTTGCTGAGCAAAGTCTTTTTTTTTTTTTTCCCCATTGTATCATTAGAATGCTAAAGTGGTATCACAGATAACAGGAAGCATGGAATTGTGTACAAGTGGCTGTATTTAAAAATGATTGAGAAACCTCTGCACCTGGCTGAAAATTTTTTTTGTTTTTTTATGTTGTCTGCATAAATATCCATAGTTCACTCTCAGAAAAGAATTTACATCATTTTTTTTTTTAATTATTGCACAAAGTTTTGATGTAGCGTTGAAGAAGTTCCTGTTGCTTGTGAACGTCACCCGACTTGTACATTAGTCCATGGAGAGTGCGATCTTGTGACGACCTGTTCTGAACTTTCAGCTGTTTTAGAAATGTTGCATTTTACCACTTCACAGAGAGGGAAGATGTTATCAAAAAGCTTCACGCCAAATCAAGGCAGTGGATCGTGATGGACAGTTAGACAGGATGCCGGATCCTTTGGGTGGGAGTGGGATCCTGTTGGTCGGATCCCTCTGTGGAATGTTGTGGTTTGGCTTCACCAAGTGTTGAGCATCTGCTGTGGATGTGCTGGTTTAGCTTAAGGCTATAATAAAATGACCATCCGCTGCCTTTGTGTCTGGCCTGCAGTTTGATGTCAGCGAGGGACTGAGTGCTGCAGTTGTCTTTCTCTTCCCGTTGCCACACTCTCACAGTTTCTTAACCTATTTCTCCTATCTTTAAGGGAAAAAAAAAAAAAAAAAAAAAAAAAAAAAAAAAAAAAACGGCAGAGCAAGAAATTGATTGCAACAGGGGATATTTTGAAGGTCCGTGTTGTGATCTTGATCATGCATCGCCCTGTGTTGATGACCAGCATCTTCCCTCCTCTCTGTTCTCAGCTTGGAGGTGAGGTGCATAATCTGAGCTAGCTGTCTAATGATGCAGTGACCTGGACTTCCAAACAGATCCATGAATGACTAAGTTTCATAAAAACTGAATGCAAGTTCTTTTTCTTTTTTTTTTTTTTTTTGTGACGGCAGTGTTCTGACCTTGTCTTGACTTCTGAAGGTAGCTCTAATTGAGGACATTGTTGCACTATGCTTGCTAAAGAATGGAAGGAAGACTACCTCTTATTTTGTCTAATATCGCATAGTTTGTGAAAAGACGTAAAATTAAAGGACATACTACTACCTCTTATTGCTACTACTCTTTTTTTGGCAATTATCAAACCTCCATGATTAGACCTTGACGTTGAACTTAAAACTGCAAAAATTTCAGTGAAGAATGGAGAGGACGGTATCAACCATTTTGTTAGTTCAATCACACCTTATCTTGTGGAGATGCCTGATTTTGCAGCCAGCTTGCACGAGTGGGGGGGGGGGGGGGGGGGGGGGGGTTACATCTTGATACCCAATCACGATAATTCATATCAATGTTAGGTTGTCATGACAACTCCATCAACACTTCTTTAAGGTTCCACAGAAAATTTCAACACACACACAATCTTAAATCCATGGTGCCAAGCTGTAGGCGATGCAGCTTGAGGCCAAGCCCAATGCCCTAAAACAGAAAGCTTTTTATCAGACTGTAGTATCAAGAACAACTTGAGGCATTTTACTGTCATTCTCTTCACAAAGCAAACTCCATGCACAGTAAACAAACAAAAATGTGGACATCACAACACGGTCCCCTCCCAGCACGCATGCATGCACGCATACACACACACACACACACACACACGCACATACACATACACACACACAACTACCTTGTGACTTACACTAGCCTGAATGTCAAGAGCTTGCACGAAGGTAAATTTCTGGCGTCCAGCATTCAGGATGTACGGTTTTACCCCTGTCCATTATATTGAAATGGGCGTACAATTTTAGAACCACAGAAGTAGAGACAAAACATGGAGTGTGTCTCTCTCTCTCTCTCTCTCTCTCTCTCTCTCTCTCTCAAGCAACATACGTAGAACAAATACTATACCAAAATCATAACTCATGTCTCTAAATGATACTTTATATCCTCATCTCCAAAATGCAAAGCCAAGAAGAAAAAAAAGAGAGAGAGAGAGAGAGAGAGGACGACACAGACTGCAATTCAAAGTAATAAAACAGATCAACTCTGGAGATTAAAATATAGAAATTTGCAGATGAAGTGTTTCCAAAAAATGTCCATTAACAAAAAACAAAAAATCAGTACTGTGAACTGCAAATCATTTTCAAAAAGAAATTCCTTTCAACATATCTCACACTCCTACTGTATGTTCTACCAATATCTTTTGCCTTCCCCTTGTATGTTCTACCACTACCTTTTGCCTTCCGCCAGGAAAACCATCCATAAAAAAAAAAGATGGAGCACAATTTCAGAGTTGTGTCCTTCCAGATGGTTCTGAAATGTAGCATTAACCTGTAAAATCAAAATGAAAATTAAAGCAACTGACACAGTATTCCACCGAATTTAAGACCAGGATAAGAATTTTGAAATGTACGTCAGTCTGAACACCTGAAATGCAGCATTAACCATTAAATCCCCCCCCCCCCCCAAAAAAAAAATTTGTTTTTAAGACACAGTATTCTGCCTAACTGAAGACCTTGATTAGAATTTTCAAATCGGTGTAACCACCATTTGACAAGGTGGGAAAAACGTGATAGTCAAGGTTATTTCCGTAGTGTTCTGCTGTCACTCTTCAGTGAAGCCAGGTGCCTGGTAGTGGGCCAGCTCCTGTGTCAGCTGATCCGGCAGTACGCCCAGAGAAAAAGGACAACATTAGGATGCATTTTCATCACAGCTCTCTCTCTCTCTCTCTCTCTCTCTCTCTCTCTCTCTCTCCATTTCTCACATTAACACAAATATCCATGTATATGCCAAGAAAAAAAAAGAACAGCATTTGAGTGCATTTTGATCAGATGTGTCTCTCTCTCTCTCTCTCTCTCTCTCTCTCTCTCTCTCTCTCTCTCTCTCATAAACACATTTTATCCTTGCTTTGACCTGTTCCCACCATCAGTGATTCGTTCCTCTCTGTAGCCAGATTCTCTTCATACTGTTTGCTGCCTCATTGTCAGCTTCATTCCTGATCTTTTTTTTTTTTAGCGTCCAGGTTTCTCTCTCTCTCTCTCTCTCTCTCTCTCTCTCTCTCTCTCTCCATTGGGCGAATGCATGCCTGTTCTTTGATCTCTACTTAGACACCATCTCTGTTCATCTCCCCCACCTCCCACCTTCCCTCACCCGATCTCCTCTACTTCTTCACTCCTCCTTACTGTGGCCATCCACTACCCCCACAATCTACTCCCTTTGGCGGATCTTTTTTTTTTCCCCCTTGCATTTTGCCTAGTTCAGCTAACTCTGCTGTCAGCACCCACCTTGGTACATCACAGCACTTCAGTGACCTTTACCGGAAAAAAAAAAAAACAGTATCAGCCCAAAAGAGTAATGTGTGACTTGCTCCCACAAAATCACCAGCGAGTCATCAGACAATCTGAGCCCCAGAGTCATAAAGAGGATGGGGTCATATTCATTCATTGATTTTTTTTGTGCAGAAATGGACTTAACTAATGTTATCTACTGTAAAAAGATTGCATGAGGACAAAACTGGTGGAAACATGACTTCAGCACTCAGTTTGTGTGGCTGTGCGATGCTGAGTGAGCTGTTTCAGCCGCAGTTCTCACAGCCCAACCTCCTCAAGTCCAACATTCAGGAGCCAGGGACAGTTCGGCATTGAGCTGAAAACACATGGACTCCCACCAACTGCTTCAACTCGCGCAAATTTCGCAGATTCCAGAACTCACAAATGGCTATGGTGTGCTGGCAGTAAAGGCAGCAAGAGGCGAAGGAACAAAGGAACGGGGGCTAAAGCGAATTCAGATTTACCATATGACTGTAACTTCCAGCTCCTGTTGCAGTTGGACGGTGAACCTTCTGGTCATTTTATGCGTCGGTCAGAGACAATGTTACCATTTTCTGAGCATCGATCAGAGGACACTGCAACTGTCGGCCATTTTCTCTCGCATTCAAGTGACCCCAGAGATAGCTAGCAAAACTCTTACCCATGTCTCGCCCTGCTGGACACTGGAGTGCACCGTGAAATGCCGACACTCACCAGACTTGCAAGAACTCCTAGCACCTGGCTTCTTTGAAAAGCACCTCGGATCAGTGCTCGGCTGGAAAAGAGTGCGAGTCTTGCACAGCATGTGGATAGCAACTCTCAATGACCATCAGTTTGCCTTTAATCCGCCATGTTTCATCAGCCCTTTCCTTCAATGACCAATATCTTAAATCACCAACTACTTCTCCACAGAACAAAATACCATGCCACATACCAGTTTCCAAAGCCAAACATCACACCGGAGTTCAGAGGTCACTCACAACGCTTGTGATAATGTACACTTCGGCCCTTCTAGTTTGTAAATCAGACTGACCCGAATTTGTCAATCTCAGTTAGGGGTGACTTTGTGGGAACAGTACACACATTTATGAAAAAAAAAAAAAAAAAAAAAAGGCCCATGAATGAAATCATTTCTGTGGAACTGCGATTCATTCTGCAACGAGCAGCAGCATCATAGTGAAGGGGAATGAAGACTATCCAAGGACTGACAAGTTTGTTTTCTTTTTCACAATGTCCCAACTTGGATGGACATTTCCTACTACTGCTACTTTATCACAATAATGATGATTATTATTTATAGTGCTTAATCTTACATAAACCCTAAGTGCTTACAAATGCAGAAGAGATTAAAGAAAACATCAATGAAACCAATAAGAAGAATAAGAAGATAAATATTGCAATAAGTACCATACCCCTACAAACAAGAGTGCATATTGACACAAACGCATACTGACACAAACTTATGCACACACACACATACACACACACAAAATACGATCCCACACATACCGTCTCACAACAATGCACACAACAGCATGCATGCACACACACACATATGCGACCATGCTCACATGCACACAGTCTCGCACACACACACACACACACACGTCACAGAATTAATTTGAGGGTAAAGGGAAGGGGGAAGAAAGAACTGCTATTGATAGGTGAAGAGGGTTGTTTTAAGAGATGCCTCAAAGGAAGACAGAGAGTTTGCATTACGCAAAGATATCGGGAGTAAACCAGACCCTGTAAAAGAAAAAATGCAATTGCCATAGGTTTTAGTTCGAAATCAAGGGATCATCATAAAACGCATGCCCACACACTCGCATACATGCACACGTACACACACACACAATGTACACACACATACATAATATGTACCAGTGTGGGTAATTGTTAGCAAACCAGTGCTGTTTATGACCAGTGCCAATCATAATTGCTGTCAATATCACGATCAACAGGATCATCACAGATTTGTTCAAAACAGTGGGAAAACAATGTACAAGGCCATCCTTCAAACATGTGGCTGGAAATTCTTCACCAAAGTGCGGTTGTTGTTTTTTTTTTCATGGACAGACAGGAAAAACAACAAGCATCACCGACCACATTCAGTTTCTCTTACGATCATGTGCACATTCAACTACATGCATGCATGCCTAAGTAACAAAAAAAAAACACATCCCCAGCACAGTTCAACTCCCGAAAAGAAAAACAAAATAAACTGAAACATGCACTCTCTGTGTTACTTTCCATCTCTCTCTCTCTCAGATATGCACAACAACACACTCATCTATCTGGTGTGATTATCAATTGCCTCAGGGTAAATGGAAACTGCGATATTTGTCAATTAAGTAGTATCAGCCAAACCCCACACCCACAGAAATCAATATAAGCCGACCGGTAGTCATACAAACTACTCAGTGGTTCAACCATTCTATTACTGATGAGAAATGTTTCTGTGACTGTTATTTTTTGTGATTCAGTTTTGCTGTGAACAAATAAAAAGATCAAGAACTGAACATACACCTGTTTCTTTTGGCCTAGCTTTGAGTCCATACAAATACAACCGTTGAAAAATGGGTGTAACGTGTGAATGCTGTGAGCGTCTTGCCCGGTCAGCTTTTCCACCTGTACACATCGTTTGTTCACACTAGACTCACTTCTCTGACCTTGGCAACAACCTTTGGTTAACATAGGCAAATTTCTCTTTTCCCCTGAATTTGTGTTAAGCAGACTCCACTGAATCTTCTTTTTTAACACACACACGCACGCACGCACACACGCACACACACACACCCCTCATCATATTAACAAACGTAAGTTCCAGGACCATAGTAACTTCACGTTCAAAGACCACAGTCTATACACCCAGTGAGACTAAACACACACACACACACATGCACACACCCACCACCTACCTGCATGTGCGTGCACACACACATACACTAATGCATGCATGCATGCACACATATATGCACACTGCACATTTCTCACATCCACACACACAATCCACAATACAAACATGCATGCAGAAATATGTACACACACTACAATGAGACACCCATAACCAAACACATATGTACATGCACAACTCATGCACACACACACACACACACACACACACCCGCAAGCACATGCAAGGAAGTGCACACACACACACACACGCACATACACACACACACAAATATCCACACCCATTCACATCATGGCACAGATGCGAGACTTTTTCTGCTCTAGTTTGACCTCTGACATGTAGCCCTCCAACTCCCTCAACTGCTGCTCCATCCTGCTCGTCTTCTCCCGCTCCTTCTCCAGCTGGGAGGTCATCTCATGCAGCTGTGTCTTCAACAGGCTGCTGGAACTGTCGCGCTCCAGCCTCTGGCAGACATCAACATGACAACACCTTGTCACAGAAAAAATTGTGAGCGTGCAAAGAGCGGCAAAAGCATCTCACACGTGCAGTAAGCACCTATACTATTATAGAAGGTGCATCACAAAGTGATGATGAAGTCAGTGACCTTTGTAGTCAGCACGCAATCCAAAATCTGAAACAGACGCAAACTGCAGTGTGGTCATGTGTTCAAAGAGGATCAGTGCATCTTCATGCAGTAAGGCTCGACACTTGAAGGTCACGACCTTCTAGGTGCTCTTCTCCAAGACCCAACTCTCTTGTCGGACAGCAGATGGCCGGATGCTGCAGTGAGTGGCAAGGGTCTGCCATCCACTGTGAGCAACACCACAGGCTGGATCAGTTCTTTCCTTCAGGCTCTCTGGCCTTCTTTTTGGGGCCGACTTGTGTTCTTTTGCCTGTTGCAACCACCAAGAGAAGAGAAGACAAGATGCTAGAGGTTGCATGTCATCCATCTAGTCCATCTGTGAGACCCACCACACCTGAGCCTTTGTCACTTCCGTCAATGTCTGCAAGCTTGCTCTGTGTTTCTACTTTTGGAGTTGCCCTCTTCAGAGAGGGAAATGCCCATGATCTTGCAGGCAGGGCAACCAGTCATGTCCATCTAGTCCATCTGTCCCACCCACCACACCTGAGCCTTTGTCACTTCCATCAATGTCTGCAAGCTTGCTCTGTGAAGCACTACTGTGTTGGAGAACCTCTTCCCGGGAAATGCCCATGATCTTGCACAGGCAACAGAGGTGGAACCCAGTCAGGCATTTTCAACCTTTTCCTGCACAGTGTCTACGTTTCATGGCCGTACAGAGAGACATAACGACCACCCCCTTGTCAACAGCCACCTTTTGGGCACAACTTCCATCCCACAGTCAGTGTGGGTGAGCACCACACACACTTTACATTCCCTCCCTTTCCCTCCCTCTCTCTAACTAGCAGCATGGTCTTTGGTGGGAGACAGGGAAGCCACACTGCTGCTGCTGCTGCTGCTGCCAAGCAGGGGTGGGAATGCAAAGAGGCGAGTTATGCCTCAAGCCAAGCCATATCAAAATGCACCTAGACTCATCATCACATCCAACTGTTTCCACTCTGGTGGGCTTTCAAGTGTGCACATGTTTAAAGACCTAGAATAACTTTATCATCTCAAAATAAGAAATCAATGTCATATATGCATCCAAAAAAAAAGATTTTGCAACAAGTTCCTAAAATATCACTACCTATCCAAACGAAATCCCTATGGGCTACTTACAAAGTTGCCTGAATAAACATGTAAATAAACAGATAAGTGAGTATTAACACCAACTACCTAAATTTCAACAAAACAAAACAAACCTATCTCAACTCCATCAAATCCTAAGATCTGCAAACTCTCAGAACAATATCAATAGTTTAAACGGACTCATGTAATTACCCCCAGACTGCAAAAACTAAGAGCGTAAACGATTTCTAAGCACCTAAGAACAATAGCACCCCCCCCCCCCGCCCCAAAACGCCCTGTGTGAAATCATCTCCCTTACCTTCCCTGTCCACTCCTGCACCTGTCGGGCCTTCAGCGGACCCTGGAGGCTTCCATCTCGACGCAGAAAGGCGTTGCCACGGAAAACATACAGTTGATTCAAACCTCTGATCTCTTTCACTTCAATCTCCAATACCTGCAGAGAGTCTGTACCAAATCAAACATAATCCTTCTTCAGGAGACAGCAAAGCAGATGGCAGGATGCTAAATGAAAGGGACAAGTGTCAGAGCAAAGCAACCCTGATCAAAAAAAAAACACGAAATGAACCAGGCAAGTGAAGTTTTAACAGAATGTTTGTTCTCCATACTTAAACAGGCACGAACAATGCACCCATTAACACAATAAAGGATGTCTGACGGCAGAAGAACGGCAATGTGAAAAAGAGATGTGGAAACCATAGACACAGCTCAGAATCAGAGAAGCAGAAGCAGGAAGAGAGGGGGAGAGGGAGTGGGAGGAGGTGAGTCTGCAACACTTGTGGTCGAAGAGATCAAGCTCAAGTCCCCTCCCCCCCTCTCCCCCTACTCCTGATAAGCCAAGACTCTGAGTGTAATAGTCATGTACAGCACACGGCAGTGAAAGTCTAAACCACCACCAAAAACATGTGTCAAAAAATCCACTTGGATGTTGAGCTGATCAAGACGTTTGTGTCCAAACAAAAGTAGCAGCCCAAACTCAGGAAGGATTTGAAAAACTGAAGTCACTCCACATGCTTCCACATCACACATCCACCCATGGCAGCTCTCTGCAGGATCCCAATCGAACAGGATGGCCTCCCTGTATCACTGTGACTTTCTGAAGAACAGTAATTCACTGGCAAGGCAGCAGAAAGGGGGGGGGGGGAGAAAACGCCGACATGTTGATTGGGAACCAAAATAAGTGAGCAGCATCAAACTGTGAAAACTCATTCTACAAAAAAGGGGAATAACCTGAACTTGACACAGGGAAATCTGCTGTGAAGAGAACACTGAACAGTACAAGGAATGCGAGACAAGTGAAACAATCCACCGCATTATGACACAAATTAATACAAATGGGCTCCGGACCAGACAATGGAGTAACACAGTACAACACAAAGCAGTTCACCATAACACAACACCTCACAGTGCAACACAAAGCAGTTCACCATAACCCATCACAGTGCAACACAAAGCAGTTCACCACAACCCAACCCATCACAGTGCAACACAAAGCAGTTCACCACAAACCCATCCATCACAGTGCAACACAAAGCAGTTCACCACAACCCAACACATCACAGTACAACACAAAGCAGTTCTCTCCACAACCCAACCCATCACAGTGCAACACAAAGCAGTTCACCACAACCCATCACAGTGCAACACAAAGCAGTTCACCACAACCCAACCCTTCACAGTGCAACACAAAGCAGTTCACCACAACCCAACACATCACAGTGCAACACAAAGCAGTTCACCACAGCCCAACATACCACAGTACAACACAAAGCAGTTCACCACAGCCCAACACATCACAACACAAAGCAGTTCACCACAACCCAACATACCACAGTACAACGCAAAGCAGTTCACCACAACCCAACACATCACAACACAAAGCAGTTCACCACAACCAACATACCACAGTACAACACAAAGCAGTTCACACACAACACATCACAACACAAAGCAGTTCAACACAACACAACACATCACACACACACAAAGCAGTTCACCACAATCCAACCCATCACAGTGCAACTTGGGACAACACTACACCGCGCGAGTGCTTTATTCATTTGTGCCACAAAAAAAAATAGTAACTATTCCTCACTTGCGTTTGTTGAATTATAGTTCACCTGTATCATTCCTCACTTACTTTCGGCTGATTATTTTCTTCACAGTATTTTCTTCCTGCGTCCCTGTTGCTACCCTTCACTGCCTGTCTTATGAGGCCACCAGACCGTGATTTTTTCTCCACCACAGTGAGACCACTGCTGAATAAATACACTGTCTCTGTCAGACATCGTGGACCGACGATCGGACTGTCTATGCTGAAAAGTCTCCTCCTGACTAGGGCAGCCGACTACAGTCGGCGTTACGAAAAGGGTTGTTCACAACACAGAACTGGACCTGTTCCTGCATGAAAAAAGGACTGAACATCTACACTTGAAGTACTTCTTAATCCCCTCCACCGTTCCTTTCCCCCCACCCAACCCTTTGCTCTCCCTTTTTCCTTCATTTTCGCCTACACCTGTTTCCACCATCTAAATGACACAGCAAACAAAAAAAAAAAAAAGCCTCTCGTACTTTTGATTTAACTATTTCGGCCCAAGGTCGGGGGGGGGGGGGGGGGGGGGGGGACTACCATCAGGAGACTACCACCCTGTCTCCACCACCTAGTTCAGTGTATGAAGATTGTTGCAACTCCGTTCCTCTCTAGCTGCCCATTCTGCCCCTATACCTGTAAATCTGTGACATAAAGAACTCTGTGTGTGTGTGTGTGTGTGTGTGTGTGTGGATACCTGGGCTTGCCTTTTTTTGTGCCCCTTTTCTTTTCAATTTTATATATGTAAAGTTATGGATATACTATGTTGTTATTATTTCATCCTTGTCCCCTTTTGCTTTGATATGTCCTCTGATATATAAAAAAAGAAACCTCTTCAACTCAATCCCATTCATTACTGATACATGCACAACTACATTTTTTCATTTAAAACCATGTGAACGGATCATGACTGATAATGGGGATATAACAAACGCTCATGTCGAAGAAGGAACAAAAATGAAAACGTCTGAAAACACAACAAAAGCCTCATGCCGCCATTGCCAGAGAGCATCCTCTGGACGGTCAGTTCCAGGCACTGACCTGAAATGCAGCCGCTGGGCTCCATGAGGGGGATGAAACGCACACAGTAGCCATCAGTGAAGATGGGAGGGTCGATACTCTTCAAGGCATCGTCAATCACCAGTCTGTACTCGTCCTCCTTCCACTGGGAACAGGTGATGCCTGTTGCAATGCCTGAAAACCCCGACAGGGGGGAAAAAAAAAAAAAAGAGTGCCAGACCGAGATGTTAAAGAAAAAAAAACAAAAGAGATGCAAGTAGTGAAACACGAGATTCACCAAAAGACAAGACAAAAGAATGACACAGACAGGAAGAGAGTATGACGTGGAGCGTATAAGAGCAAATGAGACAGACACAGCAAAGAACAAAGAGAACAAGAAACTAGGCCGGAAACAGACAATAAAGGGCAGGGAGGGAATTTAAAAAAAAAAAAAAAAAAAAGCCAGAGACAGTAAAAGACAGAGACAGAAAAAGATAGACAAAGTAACATAAACCTGTTAGTCTGAGGAGTGGGAGATCAACAGTGCAATGTTCTTCTTTTTATTTGAGAGAGAGAGAGAGAGAGGGAGAGGAGGAGAGGGACAAACTTAAAGACAGACAGAATAGCTGAAAGAAAAAAAAGGGCAAGGTGATAAGACAAAAGACGATATAAGACTGAAAGAAACACTAAGACAATGACACAAACAAAGCCAATAAGATAGTGACAGACCTTTTGTTTTTTTTTTGTTTTTTGTTTTGTTTTTGTTTCGTGTTAAAAAAAAAAATGCTAGAAAGGGGATGCAACTCCTGCACACTTTGCTTGTGCCTACCACACAACCGTAAACCGCACCCCCCTCTCAGACTCTGCTGCAAATTATTTGTACACACGTTTTGTTTCAGTATTTCAACAGATTTGAGCCAAAGGACTGATAACCATGCTAACCTTAAACCAAAGAACATGACTGCAAAAGGTGTGTGCGTGTTCTCATTTTTCCTTTGCAAATTCACCGAGAAATGTAATTCCTACACACACACACACACACACACACACACACACACACACACACAGATACACACACACACACACACACACACACACACACACACACACACACCAAAAAAAAAAAAAATCCTTCTTGACTAGCAGTCCCTGCACATTAAACTAAGAAGTCTAACAAAGAAGAAAAAAAAAGTACAAGGAACACATCAAACTCCACTCACAAACACCCTTCACAGTCCACATACCGCTATCATTGACGCCGATGTACAAGGTCCCTCCCTCGCCGCTGTTCAGGACCCCCACACACATACTTCCCCACCGTTTCCATCAGCCAAGGGCGATCCTTGGCTTTGCCCCCTTGCTTGAACTCACTGTGGCGCGTCTCACGCCCTATCGTCTGTCCCAGCCTGTAGAAGTTGGAGACCAGGCCAGCACCTGCACCTGGCGTGGAGGTGGTGACCGACACATGGGACGGCAGGGGCAAACCTGCAGCGAGAGAAACGAAGTTGTCTTGATTGAAGTTTCTTTTTTTTTTTTTTTTTTTTTTTTTTTTTTTTTGGCGCTCTTGGGTCCCCCAGTCCCTTCTATGAGTCGCTTTTCCCTTTCAGATATGAGGCCCTCTAGCGTAAAACAAACTGATCAAGGAGTCCTACTGTCTGTGTGTCTCCTTCTTTGTGTCTCCTTCTTTTAGCTGAGTAGGAGGAAGGTGGGGATGGATCTGGTATAGAGAAGGTGGGGGGAAGGGGCATGCTGAATAATACTATGTTCATGTTTCCATAATCTACTGTATGCTGACACAGATCACCAGATCTTTATCTTGCCTGTTTTGATCTGTAGGATGAAGAGGCTCCACGGACATCTGCCTTGCTGACCAAGGAGACATTTGATTTTTTTTTTTTTTTTTTTTTTTTTTTTTTTTTAAATCCCTCCCTTTCTCACGAGATGCTGACGGTGGATGAACCCTGAACCTCCTTTGTTGTCAGCTGAGATTGCTCCTCTCTGACTTCCTCTTGGATCTCAGAGATACAAGGATGAGACCCACCCTTCATCAGCAGTGCAGCCATCCTCAATAGACTCCAGACTGTTGCTGAGATTCCATGTCATTCACTCTCTCTCTCTCTCTCTCTCTCTCTCTCTCTCTCTCTCTCTCCTCAGCAGCAGAGTCATCATCAGCGGACTTCTGATTCTGGCAGAGATATCATCCTGAGACATGTTACACTTTTCACCGCACAGAGCTATATCTGGCACTCTACTTTCAGCAACTACTGAGGAAATTGCGAGAAGCAGAAACGGCGATTTTAACACAGCCTGGTGATGGTGACCTGACGTGAAGACATTAAGACAACGGAAGACCCATGCAGAGATGTGCCTCCTGAACAGCCGACCCCTTGGGTCTCGATAACCACAGCTGCACTTTGAGGATACCTGCAAACATGACCTGAAAAGACAGCAATGCTGATGCTTCAAAAGCTGCTACATCTGACAGAGGAGACGGAAGATGCCAACAGGATTCTCTCACATGAACACCTATGATCGCCATCAAAGTGATACAGCAGTAGTGGAAGCTCTCTTCAAGCGCATGACCTCATGGAGAACTTACACTGTCAGAAGCTGTCCGTGGATTGCAGGCGCTTGTTCTGTGGCCCTGTTGAACTGCTTTCCAGGGAAGATTTAGCCCAAACTGATTCGGCAGCATTCTATAGCATGGACAAGAAAGATATAACTAATGCAGTAAAGGTGGTAAGTCATCAACCCCAAACAAAGTTAAACATGCCGTCTTTATATAAAAGATAAACATCCAAAACATGTAATATATGGCATCAGGTGCTATGCTTTATATACCAGCAAACACCCAGTAAAGCTTGCCATTTTCAGTGTTATCTGTCACACTGAGTTCAGAACCAACCTGTAGTGGAGGTGGTGGTGCTGGTCCTGCAGACAAGCGGACGCATCCCGCGGTCTGACATCGACCTTGAGACTGGATCCACACTGAACTGCTGAACCAGCCGCCGAACACCGCCAGCTTGCAGCCTGGCTCCAGGCTGAAGAAGACTCCACTCTGACATGTCTGCTTTGCTCTCCGAGTCCTTGGTCAACACAGAAGAGCTGGAGGGGTCTTTGGACACCGGGGATGAGTCATCATCAGACTCAGATATGCCCTCGTCATCTTCTTTTGACTGGGAGTTAGCCAAGACTTTCAAGCGTGGCTGATTGGTGTCTGATTGGTTGCTCCTGGCTGGGTAAATGTTAATGGAGACATTAGAATCATCTTCACTAAACCCTGTCCTGTTTTTTCTGCGCCCTCTTCTGGATGCTCTCTTTGATTCGGCAATGATCCACGGTATCCGTAGAGAGATCAGACCCAGAAACATGTGCTTTTATTACTGTTGGTCTCTGAGGCTTGTTTCTTTCCTCAGACCTTGATCTTGATCGGAATCTCCCAACACTGTCATTGGAAATGGTAGAGGAGGAATAGTGTGCTGAATTGGATGCTGAGACTGACGCTGAACCCCCCGCTTCGTTCTTCTCATTAGGCCTTGACCTTGACCGGTATCTGCGATTGTTAGTGAGCTTTGGACCAACTTTGAACTTCGCAGGGTCAAAGGTGATTTTGTGGAGGTCGAAGACATTGTACACGTTATCGAGGGAGGAGAGTTGCGACAGGAGGTAGTGGCTGACAGAGATGTCGGGGAAGGTCAATGATGCTAAAATGCTTCGCTGCCTTTGGTGTTGATGTGCACACATTGCTTTGCCACCTGTACCTACAACACATAGACACTGACTGTTTACAGTCAGATTTCAATTCAATTCAATTCAATCAACTTTGTTGTCCATCGGAAATTTTTCTTCTGTTCCACATCATTTCACAAGTACATAAGACATTACAAAAAGACATTATAAATCATAACATAACAGCGTTTGTTGGTATATGTATTTATATATACATCAACACTCATCTCCCCCACACACACACAAACACACACACACACACATACACATGCACACACACATACCACACACACACACACACAACACACACACACACACACACTTAGCTTGTACTGAAGTAGACACAGAAACAAAATAATACTAACTCTACTGACCCCACAACATGCACACATTCTAACACGTGTATAGCAATACCGCCATTCACAATCATGCGCAGACCACTTTATACTGTGCAAACGTATTCTGCATCATGCTCTCAACTGCTACACCCTGGCAAGATTCTGTAATGAGAACGTTTTTTTGTTTTTTTTAACAGTGCGCCTCCGCCTGGACAAGGTCTCTCCACTCATAGATCATATGACCAGTCTATCAGCACTGTCAGTGGTGTCCATGAACACTAGTTTTCTCCCATCATGGTATCTTCATCTGGAGCTGATGACCACTCTCAGTGGCTGCGACTTCTGGCTCGGCATAGTTCGAGCCTATGCTGCATGCTTTTTTTTTTAGTATCTATCATTCTCTAGGGTGCGGTTAACGCGGGGGTGTGAGGCTTTGCTGGTCAAGGTAAGCCCCATAAAACCACTATGCTACAGGCCAGGTCCACACACCTGCAGCGAATCTCTCTCTCTCTCTCTCTCTCTCTCTCTCTCTCCCTCCCTCTCTCTCTCTCTCTCTCCTCTCTCTCTCTCTCTCTCTCTCTCTCTCTCACAAATCTTATCTGTTTATGTTTCTTTTGTCCTCTTCTTTCACGAAGAACCGAAATTGTCATTCAATCATGAAAACTGATGGCACAATGCAAAGAAAGATTTTAAGCAGACCAAAAAGAAGACAACAAAGAAGACCTTTTCTGACAACTTTCCGGAAAACACAACTAAACAACAACAAAAAAAGAAACCATTCTGTAAGAACAGTTTTGTGTATCTACTCTCAGAGGCAGGCAACGCCACTTCGGAGACTTTTCAGCCAGCTGACTGGGACACAAAATCAAATGGAACTGAGATCAAAGTGCTTGCTGTTTTGACCCCCAGTTTCGTGGGGACGGAATAGCTCAGTTGGTAGAGCACCGGACTCGTGATCCTGGGGTTGTTCGAATTTTGGTACAGGGGGATTTTTTCCCTCAGAGTTAATACTGGTTCAGACTCCATTCCCAATACAGTCCTTCGAATGAGACTACAAACCGAGGTTCCGTGTGTGAATGTTCGCACAACATCTTGCACACACGTAAAATCCCGTCACCAAATTTCGGAAGAGAAGACCAGTTTGGCCGTTGGTATGGATGACACATTACACACAGCATGCAACTTCCCCGAAGATGGAGTATGGCTGCCTTAATGGCGGGATGAAAAATGGTCATACACACAAAACTCCACTGCCTGTCTATACAGGCAGTGTCTGCAAGAGTATCAGCCTGTGTACACACAGAAAGAAAGAAAGAAAAGAAAGACCCCCGTTTCTAACAGCCTTCAATTTAATGTCCTGCAAGTCAGCCCAGGGATAAACCAATCAAAGCCAATCTTACAGCACATTCAGGGAATAAAATATAAACCAATCAAAGCCAATCTTACAGCACATTCAGAAACTGACACTGGCTGTCTAGTTACCGCCACCGAGAAAAGTTTTTTTTTGTTTTTTACCTGCTTGTTTCTTTGTCTGTCGGTAAGATTACACTAAAACTACTGAAGTAATTTTAACAAAACTTTGTGGGCTGATGATCTGTAGCTAAAGACAACCCCATACAATTTTTGGTATGTATTGATATCGGATCCACTCAGTAAGATTGTTACAGATTTTCCACTGACCATGCCAAGTCACTGCTTACTTTCTTCTTCCTCTGCATACGCAGGCTGATACTCCTGCGGACACTCCCCTGTATAGACAGGCAAGGATTAATCCCATCTGCTTAACAAAGGGAGCAGAGTTTTTGTGTATGACCATGTTTTTATCCTGCCATTAAGGCAGCCATACTCCATCTTCAGGGAAGGTGCATGCTATGTGTAACATGTCATCCATACCAACGGCCAAACTGGCCTTCTCTCTCGCAAAAGTTGGTGATGGATTTTACATGTGTGCAAGATGTTGTGCGTGCGTTCACACACGGAACCTCGGTTATTGTCTCATTAAAGGACTGTATGTGGAATGGAGTCAGAACCAATGTTAACTCCAAGGGAAAAATCCCCCCTGTACCGAAACGGCCGGGTGGAGATTCGAACCCGCAACCCTTGGATTATGAGTCCGGCGTTCTATCAGCTGAGCTATTCCAGCCCCCAACTGCTTACAAATTGATAAATATCTATAAAGCGATATAGTCATACAGGAAGAAAACTTTCCAAGGAAACTGAGAGCTACCAATTCCAACACTAAATGGCAATGCATGCTTTGATCCGGCTGACGCTGATACACTTTACGAAAAAAAAACGATACACCCCAAACCAAGAATTCTTAACATGAAAAAAAAAAAAAAACCTTTATGGACTTCACATTAGCTTAAACAAAACTGAGAAATATAGATCCCTAGACTGTGGGGTTATTTCATCAAAAAGGGGCCAAGTTCAATACGGAGAGGATAAAAAAAAAAAACTGACAAGATTTCTCTCTTATTCCCACTTAGATCAGTCTGTGCCTTCTAGCATTTCTCTTGATACAAATGATAATTGTTCCCCTTCATAACTTGTTTCACGAAATTACAATGAAGAAAACAAACAGACAAAAATACAGACGGAAATGTTCTCATTCACGATTTACTCAAATATTTTTTTTCTAAAAGGTAAAGAAATAAACAAATATACATTCACACAACAGAAAACAATTACTAAAAGCCCTCTGGATCACAGGTCAGACCAAGGATCTGTTCAACTTCAACCGCACTCTCCTAACTTTCCTTCTAGTTTCATTTGCTACTTTAGTCTGAAATGAGGCATAATCATGCCTCCAGCAAGAGCATCCTTTATTGGCTCATGATGCAATATCACTACTCTGAAAGATACATCATAAAATAACGCGCCCATGTGAAATAGCTTTGAAACCTACTTCACACAAGTGAATGTCTGACAGGAAATGCCAGTGAACATAATTCTGCGTGCTTGTTTCAGCATGCAACGTTATCCAAGTACCTTGTGTGAGACAAAGTCCCAGGTCTGTGAGATAAGCTACAGCCATGCAAGGGAGCCAGAATAGCTCAGTTGGTAGAGCGCCGGACTCGTAATCTTGGTAATCCTAGGGTCGCGGGTTCGAATCTCCGCCGGGCTGTTTCGGTAGAGGGGGATTTTTCCCTCGAAGTTAACCTTGGTTCTGACTTCATTTCCTTTGAATGAGACTATAAACTGAGGTTCTGTGTGTGAACGCACATATAACATCTTGCACACATGTAAAATCCCATCACCAGCTTTCGGAAGAGTAGGCCAGTTTGGCTGTTGGTATGGACAACACATTACACATAGCATGCACCCTGCGTGAGAAATGGAAAGAACGAAAGAAGAAAATTGAGGGAACGATATTGAACAATACTGACTGGATGTCACGGGAAACGATTGAATGAAGCACCAGCTGGCAGTTCTTCAGTCGGCACTACCCTGGTAGGCAGCCCACTGTGTAAACGAGTGTGGATTGTAAAGCGCTTAGAGCTTGGTCTCTAGCCCAGAATAGGCGCTATATAAGTATTCATTATTATCATCATTATCATTATTGTTATTATTATTATTCAAGGCTCACCTGAAATCTCCCTAACAGGCTGCAGAGGAGGCCAGCAAGTTTGGCCGGGTGGAGGTCGTTCCTCAGCCCCCCTATGTACAGACCTGGCTGGGTGGGTGCCTCCATCTGCGACATTGTGACCTGGACAGGTCAGCGCTTGCACCGCACATCAGAGCTGTAAAAGAGAAGACAGGCTGAATAACGAAGTGCATCTGATATCACATATGTGAATATATACACAATGAGTCTTGTTTAATACCCCATCAACTCCGAACATAACAAACTGCATTCAATGTCATAGTCGTTCCAAATATTACAAACTTACCGCATTAACTACAAAAAACCCTCACTGCCACCATCACCCCCATCCAGCCTTCTCCATCCCTGCCCTCCTTCCCCTCTTTCCAACCCCCTTTGAATGAGAATGATTATCTGGACAGCACCCCTGCCCCGTACCCCACTCACCCATGAAATCCACTACAGTTCAAAGCAATGTCACAGCCATTGCCATGATGACAGTCAGCATCACATAAACAAAGAAGAAGAAAGGAAAGTGATAAAGAAGAAGAAAGATTTGAAAAAAAAAAAAAAAAAAAAAAAAGCAGCAGAAGAATTGCATTCAACCTTTACTGTGCTTCCATGGTTGCCCACGCCTCAAGAGACACAATCACATCAGTATATCTCTTGAACAATTTCAAGTTTTCTGATGAAATTTGTCAAAACCCATCTCTCTCTCTCTCTCTCTCTCTCTCTCTCTCTCTCTCTCTCTCTCTCACTCTGTGTGTGTGTGTGTGTGTGTGTGTGTGTGTGTGTGTGTGTGTTTGCCAAATTTGGTGTATGCGTGCATCAGAAGGGAAAGAAACGATATTTTGAATTTTCTGACGAAATTTGTCAAAAAAGCCAGTTCTCTCCCAGTCAGCCAATTTTGGCGTATGTGCGCATCAAAACGGGAAGAAATATTGGCTACATCATTTGAACTATACATTTCCTATGGTGTCAGTTGTAAAGGGCCCATACTTTTAACAGCAGTAATCGGATATAGCATGGCACTGAGTATGGGTATTGAGTTACCCACACAACAAATTATATACAATAAACTCTTCAAGATAAACAATAATCAAAACATTCTGTAAAGACGTGTGGGTGAAGGACAACTTACATCATACGGAGTTTGTAGTTAGAAGTGAGGTAAAGATGAACCTCACAAAATGTACATACACAACAAACTCCATTTAAAACCCTGTTAATTACACACATAACAAAATTGCTTTTAATTGGTGATAAAAATGGTGATTATGTTCTAGCTTCTATATTTTGTAATACATTACTTCATGACTCCACGTCCGCTTGATATAAATGGCATGTCAGAACAATACTTATCGGTCTGCTAACTTGGATTACACTCCTGCTTGTTCTTGCTAAGACGTCTTCAAGTTCTGCAGCCACTGTATGTCCTGTTCCCAAAAAACGCAACCCAAGCTGTTTAAATGATTACCGACCAGTTGCCCTCACATCTGTTGCAATGAAATGTCTTGAAAGAATTGTCCTCAGTTATGTTTTAAAAGATACTACACAGTACCAAGACCCGTTTCAGTTCGCATACCAACAGAACAGATCAACAGATGATGCCACACTCACACTTCTCCATCATGCTTTTTCACACCTCGAAAAACCTGCCTCCTTTGTACGCATTCTCTTTATTGATTTCTCATCAGCATTCAACACCATACAACCACATCTGATGGCAAAGAAACTCATTAACATAAATGTGGGTAACAAGCTCATTCTTTGGATAATTGATTTTCTTACACAGAGGACACAGTCTGTTCGATATCAAAGTGTTGTTTCGTCTTCCAGAGTCATTTCAACTGGCGCACCCCAGGGTACTGTTTTTATCACCAGTGCTTTTTTACTCTGTACACAAATGATTGTTCAGGAAGTGATTCAACTTTGTACATTAAATATTCAGATGACTCAGCACTTGTAGATCTTTCCAACTCTGATTCTGTTTACTTCAAGGAGGTTCAAAGATTTGTTGACTGGTGCGATCATAACTATCTTGATCTGAATGTAACAAAAACGAAAGAAATGTTGATTGATTTTAGAAAGAATCCAAAAGCTGTACCACCACTTTTTATCAAAGGTGCTGAAGTAGAACGTGTTGAATCATACAAATTTTTAGGAACTTTTATAGATAATAAGCTGAATTTTAAATCCCATGTTGAGTATGTCCACAAAAAATGTCAAACCAGATTATATTGTCTTCGCAAGCTGCGATCATTTCATGTGAATACTGACATTCTTCGGACATTTTATTCATGCTTCTTGGAATCTGTTCTAACTTTCTCATTTATGTGTTGGTATGGTGGGTTGACTGTGAAGAGCAGAAATGTGCTTGAGAAAGTGGTGAACGTGGGAGGAAAAATCGTTGGTGAGAGACAAAAAAGTCTGAGTGAGCTATATAGGTGCCGTGTTAGTTGTAAAGCGAAGAAGATTACGTGTGACCAGACCCACGTCCTTGCAAATCAGTATGACCTTCTTCAGTCAGGACGAAGATATCGATCGGTTAAATGCAGAAGTGTCAGATTTAAACAAAGTTTTATTCCCCTGTCCATTGATTTCTTGAACCCGAGAAGATGTTTAATTGAAATCCAAATTCCTCTATATGAATGTATGTCATATGTGAGAAAATGGGTAATGTGCTAAATTATTGTTTATTTGCTGTGAATGTGTGTGACCACAAATTAATTTTCTCAAATTGTGCTGCAAAACAGATTCTCAGCTATGAGAAATTAACCTTTTCGCGACGCGCCGTGCGACAGTGACGGCAACTCTGTCGACCCGTTCACGACGAGCCGTGCACTGGTGACGGCAGCACTGCAGTACTGCCTGGACGTGCCGTGCCTCCGTGACGGCACAACTATAAAAAAATTCCCATGCTCTCTCGTCTACCGTCTAGGGGATGCAGCTGCCATAAATATTTAGAACAGGGTTCTAACCACTGGGAGGGTAAGTTTACATGCACTAGCGATGACCTTTGTGACCTTAGAGCAGTCCGAACAAAGAGACCCGTCTGGCACTGTAAGGCATGTGTGGAATTTCCTGCCTCACCAACATATCGGGCAGAGGGAGAATGACATGCGGTTTTAGAACTGGTTCAGTAAAGTAGTTCAGAAAATGAGGGGGTAAAGGTGTACACATTTTTCGAAAAGAATCTGAGCTTCATTTTTATTTGCTCTGTGTATTTAATAGTTTTATAAGTCGTATCATCATCTGAAACATAAACAGTGAAAAGTGTGTACTGTGTGTGCATTGATTTCAATGCCTTAAAAAAAAAAAAAAAAAATTCACTTGGATTACACATATTGAATACCTCAGGCTTTCTCTGCATCTGTTCAAAGTAAGAGCGAAGTTTTATGCCCCTTTCCTTCCTCATTTGCTATTGTCATACTAACCAAACAAACGTAAACTAGATTGTGTTCTCCTACATTTTACTTATGTTGTTTCCGTAACAAAAGCATTGCTATTTTACCAAAAATGTATTTTAATTCTATGCTCATTACAAAGTTCGCACTTTACCCTTTCCCTTGATATAACAATTGCTTGTTAGGTTTATATTAGGAGACATAAAATAAAATAAAAAAGTGTGAAAATCGCACGTCTGCAATGGTTGTAAGCACGTGCGGTGCACACGCATGCAGGGAAGCGGCGTTGCTCTGCCGCGCTCGTCTGGAAAGTATTAAATTTCTTTCATGCAGATGTGCAAAAATGATCAGGCAGAGATGCTACCTAAGCTGTAAGCTTGGGAGGATCAAAAGGGCTAAAAGCATCGCATATAAAGGGTAATTTTAAAATCATTACAAGAAAACTAACGGCAAAAGATTCCAAACTTGTAAGCAGTATATCGGGTAGGTAAACTGATATAATTCCAACTGATTCAGTCACATTTTTTGCATATCTTCACAAGCATATCACAAATGACTAGCAAAGATGGCATGATGCCTTTTGATATGCTTCTGTGATTGAGTAAAGGTTCTAAATGTGTAATGGTTTTAAATACGCTATATCTTTTTAAAACAATTTATGATGTATCTTAGATCTTTCTATGGTCTCATTATATGCTAACGAAATCAGCAGGTGAACATGGTTTATAATTCAGCCATAATCTGAAATCCAACCATGCAATTATCTAAACATCAACCAACATCGCATGCTATAGAGGCAATGCATATTACAGGATTAAAAACAAATTTTCAAAAATTCAACAAACAGTGTGATATGCTGCTTTAAATAGATAGATGTCTTCTTGATTTTCAATTATGTTTCCCCATCTAGTGTGTCCGCAAATGATATCCCTCTCTTACACCTACTTTCTGCAAATGGTTCATGGTCAGCGCCATTATGTGGCAATGCAGTGCTGACATATATCTACATGGTTGTCATTCAACATACACACCAGCATGTGGGAGAGTGAGAGAGAGAAAGAGCCCCAGAAAATTAACATAAAACAAGCATTGAAAGAGAGAGGAGTTAGCTTCAAAAGAGAGAGAGAGAGAGAGATGGGACAGAGAGCATAGAGAGACAGTATGTTGAAATTTAATGAAAGAAAAAGACAGAATGTTGGTCAGTCTTCTCAACCTGATGAAAATCTTGACCATCCACAAACTGTCATTTCATTAACAAAACCAACCTAAATATAATCCAAATTTTATAACGGCATCACCAGCACCATTAGGCATTTGAGCAGCAAACAGCTAATTAGTTTCTCTGTTCTCTCAGGGCTTCCCACACGGTGTGCTTGTGTGTCAAACACTCAATGAAATCACCATATACATTTCAGACTCGCAGCCTATGGCTAAAAAGATATGCTACAGAATGTTTGCCACAGAGCAAATCTGAGCATCAAAGCAACATTTGAGTGTGTCTGTTCAGACTTGCTCAGGTAAGAATTTGAAACCCAGCCAAGCTTTGCAAGGTTCCATTTAAAACGCACCTTTCTCTATTGAATATATTGCATTTTTTGAGAAAAGCTTCCTGCTGTATGCATTATCAGTATCCAATATGACTAATTATATTTCTTTTTTAAAGAAAAAAAAAAAAAAATGAAGAATTCTTCAAGACATACTGGCTGAAGGAATTTGTTTGATTAAAAAAAAAAAACACACAACAACAACAACAACAAATTAAGTTTAATTGTCTAAATAGTGTAGCAGCTGATGTATGTCAGCTGCTTGTGGTCAGTCCAATGGAGAACCAACTGAGAAAATACTGAAGTTCGTTGCTGGGCCATCAAACCATTCAATCTTCTGCAATGGCACGTTTTGGGCTGCCTCCCTGTTAAAAAGGAAGTTGTAACATATGTACCTTTATTTTTCTTTCAAAAACAACACACATTTTCTCATGTTTTCTCATTCAATTCACTGGAATATTTGCTTGAAATAAACATTTGAAGTCGAGTGAGGGTCGATGCAGAGTGCGCCCTAAATTCATGAAGGCTTTGCGACCGTCTCTCCGAGTCTTTACCGTTTTCAGACTTTCTTCAGTTTGCATTCTGTTGAACTCAGTCTTGACATGAGTTTTTTTTTATTGACTTTATAATACACTGCATTTGTACTGAGAATAAATGGAATAGCCATACAAAAAAAAAAATAAATAAATAAACTTAAAGACTAAGAAGTTGAAAACAAATCTTCGGCGTCAAAACGCCATGTTGGTTGTTTGGGTATTCCAGAATGTGATAGACGTAAAATTTTTTTTCCCGAAAAACGGATGATTGTGGTAGTGATAGCACATACGGATATTTCAGAACTTTAAAAAGTAATGAATTTGTATCAGAATCGAAAAAATTTGAATTAAAATTTAACTTTTATGACAACTCTTCCGTCATGAAGGTCAAGGTGAAGCCCTTTGACCTGACCTGTCCGAAAAACCTGTGCGGTAATAGGTAGACTGCTGCTTGACATGAAAAAGCAACACGGTTGATTTGTCAAGCCAGAAGCTTGCCTGTGCGTTCGGTCGGTACATTTCAACGCTTAACCACGTTTTTCGAAGGTGGGATTTTGATTGATTGGATGTATTGTGCGGAAGTGACTGTGTTGTCAGTTTATGGTCTGCGGAACATGTGTGCGTATCTCCATAGGTCACTGTGTCAGCGTATACATGTGTGTCCTTACGTTACTCTCTTTTAGAGTTCAGATAATGAACGGCAAGTCCTACTTTAAAGACCCCTCTCACCCCCTCCCCCTCCTTGTTCCTACAATGAGATAAGTGCACGCCCATAACACCAAACAAATTATCTTATCACTGGAACAGTAGTTATCTTGGTCTTAAATACAGTTTTAACTGTCACATGGGACTTCCTCAAAAGCATCCAGACAAGCGAGGGCAAAACTGTGTTAGCGTTAGATGCCTGAGCCGAGTCTTTCGTTGGGGCATTGACCTAGATGTGCAGAGACTGAGACAGATTGAATTCATCCTGTCTAAGCTGTATTTTCACCGATGTCAGCCAGTAGAAAGGGAGCCCAGAACTTTACTTTCAGTAAGACTAAAGTGTGATAGAGTTAGTGTGATTTAGCCCAACTCCCCCAGCCAGAAACTCGACAACAAGCTTGCTGACAATTGGTTTCAAGTTCCACATAGTGAGATGTCAGCCAGTAATATCAGCTGGGAGGTTCATTCCAGATTAACAGGCAAAGAGGAGGGCTGAACTGCATTTTTTCTATAGGTCTCTTTTTTTTTGTAGTCCTTAAGGTCTTCACGATATATTTTCAGTTTCCAAATTCAGTAGATCAGGCTGTCTCATTAGACCTTTGGATTTGGATCTGCACATAGTCTTTACCAGCAATTGAAACCAAGCCAAAACAAAAACAAGAGTCTTCTCAGAACTGTTTCGCAATGTCAAAGCCAGGTTGGCAAGTAGAGATCCTTCACCCTCCAGCCCCATACACTTTCCCTCCATGCTTGATTTATAGATTTGCTCATTACAATCTTGTGTCCAAAGTAAAGTTTCATGTGTAAAATTGCACTTGTGTCTGCCCATTTGTTGTTCCCATATCATTTTATATTTGACCATATCTAATTCTGTTGGTCAATCAGAGCACAAGCATGTTAAGTGCATGACCTAAGGCAAATTACACATGAGCCATTCTCGGGGAGTTTTAACACCGAGTTTTTGACAATCAGTGAAACAGGAAAATTTCTTATGTCATGTAGAACCAGAAAGTTGTTCTTTCCACCATTAGGTAATGAATTTTAATTTTGAAAAAAATATATATATATCATTACAATAAGAACATCCAGAGTCCAGCATCAGCGGGCCACTCCATCCACCCCTATTTGTCTTGAGCACCAAGCCAATCCCCAAGTATAACACTTCCTGGATCAGTGGATGGGATTACTTCATGACCAGCTTAAGGCCTCCACAATATATCTTCAGTTTCCAAATTTAGGAGATCAGGCAGATTCATTAGACCTTTTGATTTGGATCTGCTCATAGTCTTTACCAGCAATTAAAACCAAGCCAAAACAGAAAGTCACCTCAGAACTGTTCGATAAATTGAGATCCTTCACCATCCAGCGCCTTACACTTTCCCTTCATGCCCAGCCCCAGTCCATCATTTACAATTACATATATTCCCTAGAACAGCCCCTACCTATGTTTTAAAGAGGGAGTTTGCTGAACTTCCTCCAGAATGAGACTAGATAGGGAGTTATAGTTACCAAAACTGAAAGAGCTCTGCAAACTGGGAAGGTGCAGGGAAGTCACTGGGTTTGAAGGTGTTGGTTCCAGATGACAAAAATTTGGTGGAGTTGGAAGGAGTGGTTGGGATCTTGTTCATTTGATTGTGGGCTGAAGGTAACTTTCACACAACGTGGGACATCTTGTCAAAGGCCTTAGAAAAACATTTAGGACAGTCAGGTCAGACTGTGGACTGGAGATGTCTGGTAATTTCATAAGCCGGAATAACTAGTGCCATCTCACAGCTCTTTGATCTGAATCCTTCCAGTCCAAACCGGTTTACAGCATGGGCAACCTCTCATGCCCGGTCAGCTCGAGGTCATGTGAATGAACAGAAGGCCAGCATCGCCTAACAAATCTATCATCTCACACACTATTTTGCCAAGAGAAGAAGAATCGCATAGTTTTTTGCCAAGTGGCTGCATGTGAAGGATTATGATTTCATGTGATGTAATGTGCTTTCTGACTTTTGATGTTGTGATGACAAAAACGTTACGTGAACAAACTGGGTACCTCAGTTCATCTTGAAATAACAGGAAAAAATCTACAAAGATGTCAAAGACTCCACACTGTTTTTTTTGTTGTTGTTGTTTTTATCTATCTGTGCACCTACAATGCCCCAACAAACTCGAACATTATTCTACATTTTACATAATTCCATGTTAGTATGTAAACTTTAGACTCTGTTTTCATCCTGAGACTTCAAACCTTTAATTTGTTAATGTTATAGACAAGATTTTTTTATTTTTCGCTGCTATAAAGTTCAAACCTTTTACTTGTTTAGCTTTAGAGTAACACCAGTTTTGAGCACATCAGGCCGGTTACCTGATCAATGCTTGGATGCAGACTTGTAGAGCTCTCTGTTTAGCAATGCAGAGCATTGCTTAGGCACAGGGTTGAAAGAGTAATCCATGTGTACAAATATTAAGTCCGTTGTGCCTGTTGAGATGGTACATGATGGCGTATAAAATCCCTTGTTTCTAGATCTTGCAAGCTGGTCAGGGGAAACAGGAGCAGCTCTTTAATTGGCTGCACTGTTTCTGCTTCTTTTCTGGCACACTGCAGGGGTGTTGACTCGCCTCCAGTTGCCAGAGACACATCCCTCGGAGAGGCATTAAGTAACTGATAGGGCGAGGTACAGGGCAAGTGTGTCCATGCAGTCCTTCACTGCACTGGATGGATGTTTGGTTGGTTGTTTGTTGCAGCTTCTGGTTGATGTTTCATTGCAGCTTCTGGTTGATGTTTCATTGCAGCTTCTGGTTGATGTTTTCATTGCAGCTTCTGGTTGATGTTTCGTTGCAGCTTCTGGTTGATGTTTCGTTGCAGCTTCTGAATGGCTTTCCCAACTGTGAATAAGTGTGATGTCATCCATCGATTGACAAGTAAGGGGCTGGTTCTTCAATCTTTTGTAAAGACCAACTGTTGCTGGTTATTAAGGATCCTGGATGTGTCCTTGGCTATAGAGCACAGTCTGCCATGGTCTTTCAAAGACTTGGTGAGGTGACTGCAACGTAGTCTTTCCTCAGTTATTTCATATATATACAAACATTTCAGTCTACAATTGTCATTCCCTGATGGATTTTACATCATGTGGTCCTGTGAGGTAGCTAATGTTGCGTGAATATAGCTTTTCTTCTCTCTTCTCTCTTGGGCGTTTACTTTGGCTTCTAGATATCTCTCCAACATTTTTTTTTTTTTGGTCTGTGGACTACTTCATCCTCTGGTAGAGACACAAAAGGTTCCGTCAGCAGTTCTTGACATACAGGGTAATATAGGGGCAATGAAAACTTGAATCTTTTGATCAGCTTGACACGTGTGTGTGTTCATTTATTAGTGAGGCTAGGTGCATTTAGATACATCTACCTGCACTATACTTGCTCCGAGTTTTCCTGCCTTCTGGAGGAAATCTGTCAGACCGTCTTTCAGGTGTGTGTGTGTGGCGTGTGTGTGTGTGTGTGTGTGTGTGTGTGTGTGTGTGTGTGTGTGTGTGTGTGTGTGTGTGTGTTTGCATGTGTGTGTGTGTAAGTACAACAATATGTTAATCCGACAGTAAATGTTTTCAGTCAGTTAGTGTGTGTGTGTGTGTGTATATATGTGTGTGTTTTGTGTATGTTTGTGTGTGTGCGCGTGCATGTGTGTTTGTGTGTGTGTGTGAGCATGTATGTATGCATGTGCAAGTATGTGTTTGTGTTGGTTGGTTGATTGGTTCATTCGTTTTTAATGACAGGAAAGTTGTCGTTAAAATACAAAGACTTCCTTTGCTGGCTTCCTGCTTATCATACAAGGCTTCGGTGTTAAGAAAAAAAAGATCGACAACAACAAAATTATGGTTCAAATCCATGACAGTTCAATTTTCTGTTGGTTCTTCAAAGCAACGGGACATCAGGTAATGGGACGTAAGGTTACAGTCAGGTCTCGCATCCAGGAAAGCCACCAGAGTTCATTCCGTGCCACAGTTCCTGCAGCATCAGAGTGAACAGGACTGACCTGTACTGTACGTTGTCATACACAGTGTTTACTTTCCACCAAGAGGTGGCCCTGTCACACAAGAATTGGTGTATATTATGCCCGTATGGTTCCCGTCCTTGAACATAATATGACAGGACTTGGAGTCTTAACCTTGCTGTCAAGGTAAGCGATATCAGTTCCTTGCATTAGTTCCAGTGACCGCTTGGGCCATCATCATTAATATTTCTTCCGCAGACGCTTTGTTTTTAAATGTTTGATGGATGATACGGTGTAAAACATCTTATTGAGTTTTTTTTTTTCTATTTCAAGAGTTTAGCGTCTTATTGTTGAGTGAACATTAGGGCTTATATGCCATGTGGCACATCGGATTTGGAAGAGACAAGAGAGGGATGGGTTTTTTTTATTGTGTGTCAGTGAGTGTGTGTGTGTGTGTGTGTGTGTGTGTGTGTGTGTGTGTGTGGTTGTGTGTGTGTGTGTGTGTGTGTGTGTGTGTGTGTGCGTGCGTGCGTGTGCATGTGTTTTCATTTCTCTGTTTTTTGCACCAGCATACCGTACAGTCTGAACCACCTCCACTTCCCCTGCCCCACCACGCACCCCACCCCCTGCCCTCATGCGCGTACTCTGTTTCCCTCCATTCCTTTCGGAAATAAAAAAGTGCATGAAGTTAATGAATAAAGATAACAACAACAACAATAATCAACTCAATTGAAGAACCAGGAGTTTGCTCTACTGTGCATAGACACCCCTTCCTACAGTCATCTGATTGTGTGTGTGTGTGTGTGTGTGTTGTGTGTGTTGTGTGTGTTGTGTGTGTGTGTGTGTGTGTGTGTGTGTGTGTGTGGTGTGTGTGTGTGTGTGTGTGTGTGTGTGTGTGTGACCCTCGTTGGCTTCATCAGGGGGATCATCATCTTTTCTGCTGCTGTTGAAGGTTGGTTGGAGCAGACCACTGAAATCGTGTTGAAGCCCATTCACCAAAGTAGAAATTCAACAATCAGATCACCAGTCAGTCTTCTTATCTCTGATGGGTCGGTCATTGAATTTGTACATCTGCTTTTGATAACAGTCCAAGTGGGACTGGGTCACAACTGGAGTGTTGATGTCCCAAATTTCTTGATCTGTGTGTTCATTCCCTTCGTTTTCCAGCCCTGCGTCCAATATTTGTAGATTTGCATGTTCTGACTCCTGCCAGTGGTCGTAACACTTTCCAGCATGCTTGGTTTGTTTTTTTGTCTAGATTTGCTTTCATTGAGATCTAGCCATTATTTCTTGGTATTTCTCATTTATGGACTATAAGCATCACTCGCGCTCCTCGTAACGCACGCCCTCCACCCATAAACATGCGGGAAAACCAAGGAACAATTTCTACAATTTAATGAAACACTTTATGGGATCAATAACAACATTTATTCAATCAAGAAAAAGAAAAACTTATTCTTCAACCAATTTGATCATTAGCTCTGAGCCCCCACCTTGGTTCTTCCCACTAGCTCTGAAGTATATAGTAAGTCCTACCACTCATCCCCCAAAAATCAAAATACGAAAAGAAATGGATGAACGCCCTACACCCACACACGAATCAACAAAATATCATAGCAAAGACATAGAGAATATTTGCCTCACCTTAGGTTTCGGAGGGGGAAGGGGGTGGTCTCACACATACACACACACACACACACACACACACACACACACACACACACACACACACACACACTCAAACTTGGCTAGCTCACACAGTTCTCAATGTCTGTGGGGGCGCCGTCCCACTCCTTGCCTCTTACTGTCATCGCGTTGTCCTTGCTGGCACAGACTTTACACCCTCACACCTGAGGATGAAGGCGAGGGTTGACCTCCAAGTGTCTGCTGGCCTACCCCTGCCCACTTGTTGGTCCCTGGAGTCTCAGCGGGGTGCCGGTTTTCCGTCGGGGCCGCACTTCGCCCCCCACTCAGCCTCTCAGGTAGTCGTCGGCGCCGGACATCCGCCAGGGATGTCCCCCTCTTCTGCTCCCTCGCTGGAGCCTGGGCAGTACACTGGGCCTGTTAGACTTTGCCCAAGTCCCTGGTCACTCCGCCCACTGGACCGTCCTGTGGGGGTCTCCTATGTACTGCCGCCGACACACCGACACTTCACCGTGGGTCACACCTGACTGGAGGTGGGTCACGCACAGGAATCTCAGGGACACTGCCGCCGACTCCTCTCTCACACCAGACACCCAAAGTTCCCTCACGGAGATTCACGGAAGTCACACGGACGACAGGAATCTAGGAACGCTTGATGACAGTCTCCAAAATCCCTACTGGTCGCATGTCCCAGACAAACACTGCAAGTAGGGGCAGACCCAAACCTTCACGAGATTTGGGGGGGGGGGGGTGGCCTTTTCCCCCCATCGGATCTCGTCACAGTCACAGACACCTCTGTTCTCTGTCTCCGAGAGCTGCTGCGATCCTGCACTATGGGTCTCGCTCTCGTGGTCTCCTTGTGAGTCCACAGAGTTCACACTTCTCCAGAGTGTCAGGCCTCTCCTCGGTGTTGTACGTTGCTTGAGAGCGGTGAATGAGAGCGCAGTTGTATTTCCCCTCTCGCTAACTTAGAACATGTCATATATCACACACACACTCGGGGGACACCCCCCCTCAGCTTCACACATAGTAACTTATTACATAGCACATCTCTGTCCAACACCCTGTCTGTCCAAACCAACCAACCAACATCCAGCCAGCGCCCCCTACTCAATACACAGGCACACATATCTCATATGTAGCTCAAAGTGAAGCCGCCAGGCTAATCACCCCGTCATTTTAACGAAGGCACTGGCATCCGACCACATGGAGTTAACTGGGAGGATAAAAGGGAGAAGTTCTACCCTAGTCTTAATCAGGGACAGTCAATGACCGTTCCAGGCTCCTACTCCCAAACCCCCCCACCCGGGATCCCCACTGCGTGTTGACCATGGCACCAATTGCAAGACCCATGGGGTGAGAAAGGCGGAAATACGGGACAGGGGAGATAACTCTAACCCACGGTCCAGGGAGGGTCAAAGAGCGTCTAGGATTGCCTGCCCCTTTGACAGTCGGGCTGACACAATCTCTCCAACGGCCACACAAAAACACGCCAGCCCATCGGAGGGTCGACCTCCTCTGCGATCCCCACTCAAAGGCTGGCCCCCGACCTATGTCCAGACAACCCCCGTTTGTTCTACCAGGAATAGGCGGCCCAGCCCCCCCCCCCCCCCCCCCCCCCCCAAAAGCACTTATTCATGTGCCCATATGGTCAGTGGCAGAGTACCAGCCCCCCTGACAGTGCACCCTGATCGGCGGTCGCTGATCATGACAGCCCTCCCACCTAAGAGTTTTGCCCCCAGAAAACTCTAACTACCATCAGGGAACGCCGAGAAGGGGAAGAGAAAAAGAAATCACCGGACCGTGGGTTTTTGCGGAAAACCCATATAACATATTACAACGTAACATACGCATTATGTACATACTGTAACTACTATGGTGACAGCCTAGTCACCCACCTGTAATGGTACTCACTGTTTAAAGAACAGTCACCTCACACACAAAAATACGTTTTTAGGGGGCGTTACCCGCGAAAAGGCATGCAGAACGGAAAATTTAAAAAAACTTATGTACAGTTTCATAGTCCTGCTACACGCAAGCACACAGTCACAAATAAATACCGACTACCACTGAACCTTATTTACAATATTAACTGGCAGGTCTATGCTCCTACTGCTCCCCCCCTGCACTGGCTCAGATAGTCTGCCACTACGTTCTCGGCTCCCTTGATGTAGCGTAAGCACATGGGGTACACCTGTAATTGCAGGGACCACCTCATGAGTCTACTGCTGGCGTGCTTGGCTTGAGCCAGGTACGAGAGGGGTTCATGGTCCATCTCCAAGACGAACTCCCTGCCGTACAGGTAGCGCTGAAATTTCTGAGTGCCAAACACGACAGCAAGACACTCACGCTCCGACACTGAGTAACGCTTTTCTGCATCTCAGAGCTTCCTACTCGCGTAGGCCACGGGGTGAAGCACCCCCTGGTGTTCCTTGCAGGATGGCTGCTCCCACCCCCACATCACTGGCATCAGTCCTAAGGACGAACTCCTTACCCAGATCCGGCAGCTTCAGAACTGCCCCACTGCATAGGGCCCCTTAAGTAGTGAAAACGACTCCTCGCATCCTGGAGTCCACACCACCCTGTCTGGCTGACCTTTCTTCAGCAAGTCTGTGAGGGGTGCAGACAGTTTGCTGAAGTTGGGTACAAAACTTCCTATAGTACCCAGCTAAACCCAGGAAAGCCCTCACCCCCCTCTTCGTCCTAGGCCTCTCGGCCTCCTCCAACTCCTGGAGCTTCCCCCTCTACGGGGGGGGAAATCTTCCCCTCAGTCAACTGGTGGCCGAGATACTCGATCTCGCCAAACCTCAAGTGGCACTTTGACGGCCTAGCCGTCAATCTGGCTTGTCTGAGGCGTCGAAGGACAGTCCTCCAGACCTGTCGGTCGTCATCCCATGACTCCGTGGCGATTAAAAGGTCGTCCATGAAGTTCTCCACTGGCTTGTTAGCCAGTGGTTCCAGCAGATGGCGCATCATCACGGTAAAGGTGCTGGGGGCGTTCTTGACACCAAAAGGCATGACCGTCCAAGTGTATGTGCCTTCTTAGGTAATGAACGCGAGCTTGTCGCGGTGGTCTTCCGGTTTTACCGGAATCTGCCATATCCCTTGGACAATCTACTTTGAAAAATACTTGGCATCGTGGATCCTGGCAAAGATGTTTTCAGGATCGGGCAAGGCTTCAGTCTGGAATACAGTGATGGCGTTAAACCGCCTGTAGTCCACACAAAAGCGATTGCTCCCATCCTTTTTGTGCGCTAACACAACTGGGGCAGCAAAGGGACTCTCTACCCGTTCTATTACCCCTAGCTCCAACATCTCCCTTATTTCAGCCCGGGACTGTTTCCTGCTTAGCGTGGGGGAGAGGGTAAGGCTTGGCCTTGGTAGGCTGGTCGCTCATCAGTCTCACCCCAAACTCTGCTAAGTTAGTCTTCCCTGGCTTCTCGCTCAGGACATCAGGAAACTCCCTAAGTAAAGCCATCGCCTCGCCCCTCTGGGCGTCGGTCAGTGTGTCACCATGGTGACAGTCGTCCACCGTCTCCGTCGCAGTCTGTAGGGGACTCAGCACCGAGCCTACCTCGGTGTCTTCTGCTGAGATTTCCTCGGGGATAAGGAGGCCACAACCGCGCTCGCCTCAGCTGGTCTTCGCAGGTACCTCTTCAGCATGTTAATGTGGTAGGTGCCCACCTTCCTTGGTGATCGCCGGATGATGTAGTTGTCCCAGCTCTTTGCGTCCCACACCACGAAAGGTCCCATCCAACCCATCTGCAACTTGTTGCGTTTCTCAGGCACGAGGAGTAGGACTTCATCCCCTGGCTGAAAGGTCCTGCTCTTGGCCTTCTTGATGAAGTGGGCGGCCTGCTTTGACTGGACCGCCCCTAGGTGTTCCTTGGCGCTGTTACAGGCTGCCTCCAACTTGTCCCTCATCTGCGTCACATACTCATACGTGGTCTGCACAGTGGGTTCCGACTGGTCGTCCGTCCACAGTTGCCTCAGGATTGCCATGGGTCCTCTCACCTTCCTGCCATACAGAAGTTCGAAAAGGGAGAACCCGAGGCTCGATTGGGGAACCTCCCTGTAGGCAAACAGGATAGCTGGCAGGTATCGGTCCCATTCCTTGGGGTGGAGCTCGCAGCACTTCCGCAGCATGGCCTTGAGGGTCCCATGGAACCGTTCCACCAGCCCGTTGGTTTGGGGGTGGTAAGGCGTGGTGGTGAGATGGTTGATGGACAGCAGCCTGTTCACTTCCCCATCACCTCGCCGACGAACTGGGTGCCCTGATCTGTCAGGATCTCCTCGGGCACGCCCACCCTGGACCAGATGGTAAGAGAGCCTCTGCAACGGTCTGGGTCCTGATATTTTTGACGGGGGCGACGTCAGCATACCTCGTCGCATAGTCGATGGCGGTGACCATGTAGCGATGTCCCCGGGGCGACGGGGCGACAGGACCCACTATGTCCACTCCCACCCTCCTGAATGGTTGTTCGATGATGGGCATGGCGTGTAGTGGGGTCGGTTTCTCCCGTCTCAGTCCCAGCCTCTGGCATTTGTCGCAGGACTTTACAAACCTCTTGACTTCCGCGCCCACCCCTGGCCAGTAGAATTCCCCCTTGACCCTTTCCTGGGTCTTCGTCACTCCCAGGTGCCCACTACCCAGGCTGTCGTGGGCTAGTTCCATCACGGTGGTCCTCCGACTTCTGGGCACCACTAGCTGATTGGTGGATTCCCCTCGAGCCTGGTAGTTTCTGGTGAGCAGCTCGTTCATCTTCTCAAAGAGGGGCGTTTCCTCACCCTCCTTCCTTTCCCCTACCTTCTTCCAGAGCTCCTTCAGAGTCGGGTCTTCTTCTTGGAGCCGTCTCATCTCCCCAGGCTCTATGTTAGTGAGGGGAATAGCCCGGGCATGCAGGGGTTCGGGAACAGTGGTCCTCTAGGCTGTCCCGGTCTCTGCTGCGCTGGCGCTGGCTGTGTGGGGGTCCCTATCAATTGGCGCTGTAGGATCCTCTGACACCCCAAGGAGGCCCTGTGGATTGTGTTGGCTTGCACCCCAGCCACCAACTCCCCTTGAAAATGCTCAGAGACGACATTATCTTTGCCAGTGCCACCGTTGATGAGCCCCCATTCGCATAGGCTAGTTGAACGCTGTCCCCCAAGTAGTCCTCATCTTTCACTAGCCCTGGCTCTACCAACGCCTCTAATGTCAGACCTGTATCTAGCATGCACTTGACCGGCCCCGTTTATCTGTGCATCTAGAAAAACAAGTTTTCCTCCTGCGGCCCCCACTAAGGCATTGGCCTGCTCCGTACACTCCCTCGCAAAGTGACCCAACTTATTGCACTTGTAGCACCTGAGTCTTGCTTTCTCCTTCCTGTCCTGGTCCTGCTTGTTTGGGGTGTGTGTTTCTGCCTTTGTTGTCTGTTGTGGTTTGGGGTGGATTGCGATGGTGGCCGTGGTTGTTGTTTCGTGTAGGTGGGTGGTTGGTTGTGAGGGTGCGAGCATTGTCTGCATGGGGTTGGTTTTGGTGCGTGCTGTTGCGTGGTTTGGGAGCCCTATGCGAGTGTGGGTGAGCAACCTCATACCGCTCGGCTAAGTCAGCTATTTCCGACAGCTTTAGGCATCCCTTCTCTAAGAGAAAAACCTTCCAATCTGCACTGTAAGTGCTTACGATTTGCTCCCTGAGTAAGAGCTCCCTCAACGCTTCATATTCCTTCTCTATCTTTTCCGTCTTCACCCACCTATCGAACAGAATTCCCACCCTGTGTGATGAAACTGTTCATGGGTCTCCGAACCCTGCTTTGCGGCATTCCTGAACGCCGCTAAGCATTTCTCAGGCATAATGCGGGAAGTACCTATACAGTGCGGCTACCACTGCATCGTAATCCTTAGCACTCTCCCCACTAAGCATAGCGTACCCCGACCTGGCTTTGTGGGACAGACCAGAAGACAAATTCGCAACCCATCTATCGCGAGGAATGTTCAGATCAACTGCCAGGCTCTCGAAGTGAGAGAGATACTCCTCGAGATGCTCCGCTCTGTCATCAAACATCGCGATTTGAACGGTCTCCTGTTGGTGGTCTCCTGTTATGCCCCGCAAAATCGCCACCCTCTCCATTCCCTGACACCGTACGAGTTCAGCCTTGTTCAATTGCCAGCCTTAGTCTTTCCATCTCTGTCTGATGCTCTCTCTCTCTCTCCCTCTCCCTCTCCCTCTCTTCTTTCCTCTCCTGTCTCTCTCTTTCCTGTTTTATGTAGTCCTGCTCTCACCTTTTTTCAGCCCCAAGTATAATGATAAATATGTGTATCATCCGCAGCCCACAGTTGTAGACATTGGCAGTCCATTATCTAAACTGAATGGAATGCAGCTCAGACCTGTGTAAAGAATAACTGTGTGTGTTATTTTACCATACAGTGGAACTGTTTGATTAGAAGAAGAAGGAAAAAAAAGAAGAGAATAGAAAGAAAAGAAAAAAGGGTTTTCAAAGTGTTTGGAAATTAAATATAGCACACATGATGACACAGAATGTTCTGGGAAAAAAAAGTTAATGAGGTCTTTGTGTACAGAGTCTTAATGAAGGTTTCACTGCAACAGATGTGCTTATTTAATTAACCACTAGTGAATTGTTTGTGCATGCTCCATCGCATTTCAAACAATGTGAATGAAATTAACAAGGTTTTCATATATGCATATGACATCTGTTGTTTTATCCCTTGCTTTGAAAAAGAAATGGGTTTGAAAAAAAGAAGTTATCGTCCTGTTTTTTGATTATGTCGGTCAACTTGGTGACAGATGGTGATGATGCCCGATGGAAAGTTCTTGAATTTATAGCACTCTGCTGTGTGGTGGTCACGTACATGTTCATGCACACATTCAAGCACACACACACACACACACACACACACACACACACACACACACACACACACACATACATGTACATGTACACACACATACATACACACATATGCGTGCGTGCACACACACGCATACACAGACACACACACACACACACACACACACACACACACACACACACACACACATACACATACATATTCTCACACACACGCACTCACACACACACACACAGCACACACACACACACACACACACACACACACACACACACACACACACACACACACACACACACACACACACACACACACACACACACACACAACACACACATGTATTCACACACATGTACATACACACACACACGCATGCACGCATGCACACACGCGCGCACACACACACACCACACACACACACACACACACACACACACACACACACACACATACACGTACATACACACGCACGCATGCACATGTGCGCGCGCGCACACGCATACACACACACACGCGCACGCACGCACACACACACACACACACACACACACACACACACACACACACACACACACACACACACACACACACTGCCATATCTAGTTTAATAGTCCAGGGCTGTAGCTTGCATCTATGGACATGCACAGCAGCAGCCCACACACAAAGTTCACCCGTTCATTCATCTTTTATTCGGACTGACACCAAAAATGAACAATAAAGAAAAAGAAAAATACACCTAAGAGAGAGTTTAGGGGGTGGGGGCACCAAGAGTGTTACAAGAAAGAACAGTGAAGGTCTGGTGGAAAGAGCCATGAGAAAGAAACTCAGCAGCGAAGGACGATGAGGAAAGAATGAAGTGAAAGATAGAAGACTGGATCAGAAGAAAGGGGGGTAGAGTGTGCAGAACAGTCTCAAGCCTCACAAACACTCTCGCTTGGACTCCTGCTCTATCAGGTCCAGTGGAACAGTCTCAAGTCTCACAAACACTCTCCTACTTGGACTCCCGCTCTATCAGTTCCAGTCCAGGAGCAGAGGACCCACAGATTCAATGGTCAGGGTCCAGGGCCATGACTTCTGGCCCCCTTGGCACTGTGTTCAAGGATGGTGGGATTAGGTCCATCCTCAGCAGCATTGCATCATCAGGTCGGAGTGAGAAGATGATGTCGAAGCTGTTCTGGAAAGATGGTTATCCAGACTCTGTGTGTATGTCGAGGAGGAGCCGGAAGTGGGAGAGGAGTGACGTTGAGAGGCTGGTTATGTGCACAGACTCACACTCGTGCGCTCAGAGAATTGCATGCGCGCAGGATAGGCAGACCATCTTCTCCAGCACGTCAGCTTTTTTTCATCCTTTAATGGTGATGGTTTTAGTCAGGCTTGGAGCTGAGAGAAGGACAGTAACAGAGTGATGCTGAGAGATCTTTCGCACGTTGCCGCCCCCTATACTTTGGAGAGATACAAAGGGAGAGTAGCGAGAAACAGTACCTGTCGAAGGCATGCCCCCCACCTCACTCAGACCCTTTTCTCTTGCAGTCTTACAACATTATGTTCACCCCTCCTTCATTTCATATTCTGAAATATATTTACTTAAAAAAAAAAAAAGAGAGAGAGAGAGAGAGATTTACTTACTTGTGAATTCTCAAACATATTTTCTTTAAAAATTAGAAGAAGAAAAAAGTATGATGTCAGAGACTTAACTCACATGAAAGAAGAAAATGACAAGACCAGAAAATAAAGAGAGATCCTTCTGTCCTCAGCTGCATGTCAGCTCAACACTGCAGCCACAAATATGGGGTATTCAAATGATAAGTGATAGAAAGGTCAACAAAGTTTGTAAGTAGTTTTTACAGAACACAGATAGTCACGATTCCCTTGATGGGCTGCAAGTCTGAAAAACACCTCAACAGCTGCTGTAAGGTAATTTTCAAAGGCTGGTCCTTGGACGTTGGGGTATCCATAGACAGAGACTCCAGGGCAGATCCTACCGGAGTTTCAGCCACCCACCCCTTTAGGACTTAAGCACTGAGTGTAGCACGTGGTTATGAGGGTGACAGTGCAGCACTTTTCCCTCAACAAAGGGGAAGGCATCCCAGAACAGAGGTTCTGCCTGGTCTCTGCCACCCGAAATGGTGTTAGAGGTTCGTCCATCAAAACTCTTTCATGAAGCAGAATAGCTCACAGAGTGGAGTCATGAGCGTGGCGAACTGCCTGGTTGATCTGCTCTTCTGCGCAGTGCACACAAAAGTTTCATCCCTTTTTGAACCTCTTCCTTCCACCTCTTGAAGTGGAAGCAGCTGGTGTGGAATTTGGACAGGTTCATTCTGCAGGGGGAATCGGGGAGAGGTACTCAGTATGAGAAAGGAACTGGTGTGGGCTGGGTTTGAGCCCCATGTGGAAGGTATGCTGGCATGTCACAGACTTGTTGGCTACATGCACAGTGTGAGTCTACCGAACTGCACACTCTCACTATAGAGGGAAGGAGAGTCCAGGACAACGTGAAGCTACCTTGAGGTGTTTACTCCTTTCCCAGACTTAAACAAAACAAACAAACTAGCAAAAAAACAGAAAAATGACAAGAGAGAGAGAGAGAGAGAGAGAGAGAAACTTGGCCAGTGAGTGTGTTTGCTTGTTTTGATCATCTCCTATGCAAGCACAGCTTTTCACATGTTGTGCATAAGTTGTTGCATACCTTGCGAGCTCCGTGGGGTTCGTGACCTGAACTCTTTGGTGGTCAGCCACCCAGTTGCTGGGCTGCAAAACTTTCTTCCGTTGGTCTGCCTATCACCCTGTCTGTGTGTCTGAAAACCTGCGCCACTGCTGACCCTCTTGTTGAGCATTGCTGATTTGTGGTTTTTGAAAAAAAAGATTATGAAAGTTTTTAAACCATAGGGAAGGTGCATGCTTCGTGTGCATTTCGGTATGTATGCCGGTAGGAGATTATGGGTGGAAGGAGAGTGTGATTTGAGGGAGGTGTATGTGTGTGTGGGTCCAGGGGAAGGTTGATGGACTGTAGAATTCTCACAGGAAGAAGAGGAAAGCGGGTGGATGGAGGGAGAGTCAGGATGTAGCAAATGGCGTGTGCAGTAGGAGTGAAAGGAGGGTGACAGTTGAGGGGAATATATGGATAAGGTAATGCCTAGGAACATGTTTGTACGTTGTACCTGTGTGTGGATGAGGGTGAGAGTTATCTTTTCTGGGGATTACCTTCCTATGAGATGATCCTAGAAATTTGTGTGAAACTGACCATTAGCGCCAAGTTGACAGATGAATTAGTGCCAGTATGTTGGATGAGTCATGAATGAAGATAGGCACAGAGAATTCATATGTGGATGGAATGAGTCATTAATGAAGTATGGGCACTGAGAATTCATGCTAGTTTTTACACTAGAAACCTTCTTTCGACCTTTAGAGGCTTGGATGAAATACAAATAGAATAAAAGAAAAAAAATAGAAATAGAATAAAAGAAGAAAAAAAAACGAGAAAGAAAATAATTGCACTGAATTTTGCATTGTAAGCATATTTTCCCATTTTTTTTTACTGTGATGAAAACAATCTGTTATTAATGAATTGACAGCAGAACATTTAAGTAATGATGTGGTGCTGTGACTGTTACGTAACTGCTTACGCACAGTTCAATATTCTATGTTATATAAGTTGGCCTTGACTGCTGCTTTTTAATGGGATCAGTTATGATGTGTGGTGACAATGGTTTGAGGTTATACAGTACTGTTGTCCAGTATTCAGTCATAGTGATTCATTGCTTACTCAACGTGACAGCAAGTTGATGCATAACAAAATGTTTGGTGGGGATGGTTTGCCTAGGATCCAGTTGTTATCACAGCAGCTATTTGAAGTTAGAACTCTATCGTTCAGTTTATGATGCATGACACTTTAGCATTCCATGCTGTTATGGGAAGTCAGGTGTTCAGGTTAGCATGTGTGGAGTCGAGGGAGATGGTTTAGGATGGTCGACATTTGCAGAGCAGCTGTTCTTGAGTATCTTCTGGGTTGGGATAGAGGACTGGGGATTTATTTTGCATGTCGTGGACAGCTGCAATATTTATATCATGATGTTTTAACTACATTGC
>JADBJO010002504.1:140000-225000 GCA_016801955.1 Conus betulinus
CATGTTTCAGGGGAGTTCAGGGTCACCAGAACGGGGACCTGCCATGGGCGTACTGTGATGAATGCGTTGACATGGACATGGCCGCTCTCGTTGGTATGCGCAAGCCGTTTATGTCTGTAACACTGTACGTTTGTTTGTGTGTGATACATGCAAGTGTGTGTGTGTGTGTGTGGGGGGGGGGGGGGGGGGGGGGGGGGTAACTGCTTTTCCTGAAAATGAAGTGTGACTATCAGAATGGCATGGTTAAATGCAGCTGTGCATAAATGTAAGTCTCCTGCTTTGGATAATAAATATCAGTACAGTCGATGCCGCGTAGTAAAACAAGTAAAAGAGACATTTGCTCATGTTCACGCAAGTGGTAGGTTCCTGTCAAAGTGGCCTGTGTTGGCAACCCCATGGATTTGCCTCTTTTGGCAAATCATAGATTTTTCTTTATTGCCATACTCATAGATTCGCCTGCATTGGCACAGTCATGGGTATGGCTGTCTTGACAAGCTCATGAAATAGCTTATATTGGCAAGTTCATGGATTTGTCACAGAAAGTGTTACCTTCATCAGACACTACATTTGACCACACAGTCCGCACGGTGCGGGCCCTGCGGTGGACCCATATATTTTCACATTGGTTTTTACTGTGTGTTCTGACGCAGGTTTTGCTGTGTATGTTTTTACCCCTGTTCAGATGTCTCTGTTCCTGGGGGGCCCACACCTGTCAGAGAGTCCTCGTGAGCTTTAATCCCACAGACAGTGCAAGTCCACAGGGCCCCATGCTCGGTGCGCTGCGATACACGATTACCATTCCCTAAAGTATTGGTCACCCAGGACCCCTTCTTCCTTGGAAGGGTATAGCTCAAAGGACGCCACTGATTGTTCCCTTCGCTCTTGATGCGCAGACACACAAAACTTGGTGACGTAGAGTAAATTGTGTTTACGAGAGATACCTAGAAATCCAGTAGAAACTCTTGAAATGGTTCCAGAGAAATCAAAGATTCTTTCGTGCGTGTCTGGGTGCTTTGTTTTGTTCGACCCAGGAAGCAGGCTGGAGGTTATAAGCACCACTGTTCTTACGTTTAGATCAGATCAGGCTGAAATGCTCACAGGAATCTTTCGGCCTTTAGTGAAGAGTTTATGGAGGGGAAAAGATGTACGATTTTGTTGATAATTCATCAGTGTGGGAAATACTTTGATATTTCATTAGAAATTATTCATCCGTCGCTGCAGGAGCACAACTAAGGCTGGTGTGTGTTTGTGTGGGTGTGTGTGTGTGTGTGTGTGTGTGTGTGTGTGTGAATGCGCATGCGTGTGTGTATGTGTGAATGCGCATGTGTGTGTGTGTGTGAGTATATGTGTTTAAAGGGACGCCCCATAGATTTGCTTTTAAGCAGGAAACGGGTACAAGCAGCAGTCCTACTGCAGTGTGTTCCCTGAACAAGTACTGTTCCTTAACAGTGGAGGGCTGCAGACAAACAAGCAACATCTATTTTGCCCTGTGTTGGGGATCATCAGGGTTACCACTGGGTCCTGAAAACCACCCGGTGTAAATCACTTTCACTGAAGCTAGAACAAAAAAACTCCCCAAATCTGGTAGGGTTTTTTTTTTGAGCTCAATAAAAGTGTTCAAAAGGAACCATAGGTATTCAGTGAATAGAAAGGTATAAATTTTGAATAAAACACTGCCTGAAACTAGTCTAAATATTGAATAGAAAGGTATGAATTTTGATTAAAACAATGCCTGAAACTAGTCTGAAAACTGAAAGGTGGAAATGTAAAGACATGGCCTGGATTTGGATCTTTTATCCACAGTTTTAATGGAAATTAAAGTCAGCAGGGTCTGAATTGGTTACTGTGAAATCTCGATAATACAAATGCATGGGTGCCACTCTTCCGTCTGGGTGACTGGAATCCGTTTTCTCGGCAAGGCCTCAGATGGAAAAATTCGTTTTTCAAGGTTCGTTATTCAAAAAAAAAAAAAAAAGTTTTGAGGGGAAAAAAAACAGTTGAATCGGCGGTATTATGACCGAAGCAGCACTGTAGCAGACGACCGGAAATGAGGAAGCGCTCTCTATCGTTGAAGACAACACAGGTCCAGCGATCTTTGTTAACCAATGTTGCACCGTTGTGCTGAGGCCCCAGGACCCCTGCCCCATTTTCAGTTTTTTCAGATTTTCAAAGTGTCCCCCTTGCAAATGGATTTTTTTTTTCTTTTACAGGTGCAAAAAAAGGGGAAATAGCTGTGATGAATGGCTTGACTGTCAATCTACATTTACAGCTGGTATGTAACTGTGTGTTGTGCTTGTACTCTGTAATTGTAGCACATGTACTCCACATTCTGTTACTGTACAATTTGCATGTAACAGTACATTTTGCTTGTAGTCTCTTTGTTCCACATTGTCTATCATTCGCTGTAGCACTTGTGCTGTTTGGATTGTCAAATCTGTATTTACACTTTTCTGTAACGGTGCGTTTTGTGAGTGTGGACTTTAGTTGTTGATCTTATACCGCATTGCTTGTTAATTGGTTTGTTTTGTTTGTTTATGTCTATGTGTTTGTTTGGTGTTTTTTGTAAAACATGAACATGTTTGGTGACCATGGTGACATTTGGTCAGGGTCCAGTTCTCTGTCTGACCGACCCATCAGTAAATTTGCTCACCGCTTGCTGAATAGCTGGGTTTATCGTTTGATTACAACTTCAAGACTCGCGTTAACATTTCACCTTCTTGCAAAAATGTTTGAAGATGTAGAGTCTGTCGTCTCTGAAGATGTATAGAAGGAAGAGTCTCAAACAGCAGTTGGGGGGTATAGAAAGGGGAGGAAAACATCTGGGTTGAGAGGGGGGGGAGTATATGGTCGTGAAACATCTGTTTGAGAGAGTGGGTGCGTGCGTGCGTGTGTGCGTGTGTGTGTGTGTGTGTGCGCGCGCGCACGTGCGTGTATGTGTGTGTGTGTGTGTGATTTTTCTTCACTGGTCAAGACCCTTCGCAAGCCATCGCCCATTTTTAGAGGCTTGACTTGACTGTGAAGATGGAACGAAAGTTCAGTGTTTCATTGAGGGGCCGGAGGAGGGGGGGAGGGGTGGGGGGGGGGGGGGGGGGGGGGGGATCTACACAAAAATGTGTATGTGTCAATATTGGTGTTAGGTTTGCATAATATGATATTGGGTGAGCATGTGTGTGTTTGCTGGGGGAAGGAGGGTGGGTGAAGTATTCATACATGGCTGTGGGTAGACACCACTCATCTGGATGTCTGTGTAGATAATAATTTTGTGTGTGTGTGTGGGTTAGCAGGTGTGTGTGTGTGTGTGTGTGTGTGTGTGTGTGTGTGTGTGTGTTGGAGGGTGTGGGGAAGGAGGAGGCAGGAGGGAGGGGCGGGGGGGGGGGGGGGGGATGGATGAGTGTTAAAAGTGGAGGGTTGGGTGGAAAGTGGAAATTTCAGAAGGAGAGAGGGAACATGAAGAGGAGGAGAAAGGATTTTGGAGGGGGGAGAATAAGGAATAGCTTTTTGAGAGATCAGGAGAGCGGGGCGCATATGTGAGTATGTGTGTGGTTGTTTTCCTTGAATCATTAAGATTTCACATGACATTAGGACTTCACATGGGTGGGGGGGGGTGTGGGGGGGGGTAGATTTGGCTATCAAGCTCAACCAAATCCATCTTCTGTTAATCGGTGCTTTTCCTGCAGATTTGTAAAATCACTCCGAGTATGTGTTTTTTTTTTTTTTTTTTTTGTTGTGTTTTGTTTTTTTTTTTTAAACCTTCATATGTCTTTGCTCCAGATATCGTTCTACCGACCCACACCACAGCGACACAAAATCCTGTGCGAAGGAAAAGCTTTCCCGTCTGACCATGTAAGTCATAAACAGCACAGCAAGAGTGTGTGAATGAATGTCAGCCAGTTGGTAAAGGAAGAATGGGTGAATGATTGTAAGCAAGTAGATGAAAATATGTTTATGTTTTTTTTTTTCTTTTTTATCTGAAATTTATGAGTGTGTGTGTGTGTGTGTGTGTGTGTGTGTGTGTGTGTGTGCATGTGGATTATAGAAACGCAGAAATCCTAGCATGCACCAGGGTACTTGTAGTATCGCGGAACGTTTCCCTTTACCCCACACAACATTCAGACAGCAGCAGCAACAGTGTCGTTGTTTGTGCATATGTCGCAGCATCCCTGCGACTGACAGGTTGTAGGAGTGAAAGAGTTTGTCGCATAGCGTGATGCGCGTGGTGTGTGCTGTGCAGTATGCCTTTGAAAGCCAGAGATTCGTCTGCATGGATACGATCCTGCCACCAGTCTGGTCTGCTTGAATCCCCGACAGGTGAGCTCTCTTGCTGTTGTCTGCATATGTGCCTGTGATGCCTGAATGTGTGTTAGTTTCCCAAATGGGGGATGCCCCGGAGTGGGGTTGGGGTGGGTGATTTAAGATGTCATATACCTGGTCTGTGGAAATTTTGTGCAGGTAGTAACCGGTTTTTTTTTTTTTGGTGGCACTATTGACTCTGGCTTTTTTTTTTTTTTTTTTTTAATTGCTGCCATTCTTATCCTCCTTGCTGTCTCCCACTGGAGTTCTACTTGTATCTGTATTTTTTCTGGTCGTCGTCATCATCATCACTGTAGTTCTGCTTGTATCTGTATTTCTTTCTGGTCGTCGTCGTCATCCTCCACTGTAGTAGCAGCTTGTATCTGTATTTCTTTCTGGTCATCATCACCATCCACTGTAGTTCTGCTTGTATCTGTTTTCTTTCTGGTCGTCGTCATCATCCTCCACTGTAGTTCTGCTTGTATCTGTATTTTTTTCAGGGTCATCATCACCATCCACTGTAGTTCACCATCCACTGTAGTTCTGCTTGTATCTGTTGTTTCTTTCTGGTCGTCGTCGTCGTCATCCTCCACTGTAGTTCTGCTTGTATCTGTATTTCTTTCTGGTCATCATCATCATCATCCACTGTAGTTCTGCTTGTATCGGTATTTCTGTCTGGTCATCATCATCATCATCCACTGTAGTTCTGCTTGTATCTGTATTTCTTTCTGGTCATCATCATCATCATCCACTGTAGTTCAGCTTGTATCTGTATTTCTTTCTGGTCGTCATCATCATCCACTGTAGTTCTGCTTGTATCTGTTTTTCTTTCTGGTCGTCAACATCATCCACTGTAGTTCTGCTTGTATCTGTATTTTCTTTCTGGTCATCGTGGTCACCCACTGTAGTTCTGCTTGTATCGGTATTTCTTTCTGGTCATCATCATCATCCTCCAGGTAGTTCTGCTTGTATCTGTATTTCTTTCTGGTCATCATCATCATCCACTGTAGTTCTGCTTGTATCTGTATTTCTTTCTGGTCATCATCATCATCATCATCCACTGTAGTTCTACTTGTATCTGTATTTCTTTCTGGTCATCATCATCATCATCATCATCCACTGTAGTTCTACTTGTATCTGTATTTCTTTCTGGTCATCATCATCATCATCATCATCCACTGTAGTTCTGCTTGTATCTGTATTTCTTTCTTGTCAAGGTCTTTCTGCTTTTGTGGCCTTTTTTGTTGTTGTTCTTCTTCTTCTTTTCTGTCTTTGTTCAGGAGAAATCTTTTTTTTTTTTCTCTCTCTCTCTCTCTCTTGTTACAATTTACAAACTTGCTAGTTTTTTTTGTTTTATTCTGACAACTAGCTAGTGAGAACTTCATTGTAAGGATTAGTACTAGCTGTCGATCCAACAAGCCAAGTTGCTGAAATGAATGTATTATAGTGTGCTTTTTTTATGTGTTTGTTTTATTTGGGGGTTGTTTGGTCTCCTTCCTTCTTGTGTGTGTGTGTGTGTGTGTGTGTGTGTGTGTGTGTGTGTGTGTGTGTGTGTGTGTGTGTGCATGTGTGTGTATAGTGTGTGTGTGTGTGTGTGTGTGTGTGTGTGTGTGTGTGTGTGTGTGTGTGTGTGTGTATATATGTGTGTGTGTGTGTGTGTGTGTGTGTGAGAGAGTGTGTGTGTGTGTGTGTGTGTGTGTGTGTGTGTGTGTGTGTGTGTGACTCTGTGTGTGTGTGTGTGTGTTGCATTGACAATTTTCTGTGAATGATCTTCATACATTTTCATACATGAATACGTACATACATACAAGAATGCTATAGGCCAAGCAGAAATAGAATGGCTGGAGCAGTCAGCCTGGCACAGTTGTACCTGCTGTAAAGATGGCAGTGTTTTACGAACTGTAATATAGATTTGTTACAGGCGCAGTATTTAGAGATGTGTGTATGTATGTTTTCAGTGAGAAGGGCAGCTTCTCTTTGTACATGGTGACAATCGTGGCAGGGCCTGTGTAACAGGTTGGGCGATAATGAAGCTGAAACTCAAGTACGCGTGTGTCTGTGTTTGTGAGGGTGCAAGTGTGACAGTAGCATAGTGTAACAGGGCACACACAGGCGTGTGGAAAAATGTGTATAGCCCAGGCATGCTTAGCAGACACATCAGGACCATGACATAAGAGGGTGAGCACATCTGAAAAAATGTGCATACATGTAATGACTATTATATTCGTTATGTATTTATTATGAAATATCCAGTTCACTGTCACTTTCAGTGATCTGTTACCAGTTCTGTGTACTGTAAACTGGTCCATTGTGCACATATTACTAACATTACCACATCTGATTGTTTCCTTTTCAGTTCTTACACACACCTCCTTGCCAAGCCCCCCCCCCCCCCCCCCCCCCCCCCCCCCCCTTGCCCAGCCCAGCCCCGAAAATGAATTCTTCTCCTTGTTTTTGTTGTAAAAGAATTGTTAAAGTTTCACATGTGATTTTCAAGGGAGAACACACACTACGCACAGAGGACATTCTGCAGAAGATTGAGGAGGAAGGGGAGAGCAGCATCGCTGTGGTTTGTTTGGCGGGAATTCAGTATTACACGGGTCAGTTCTTCGACATTCCTGCCATCACGGCTGCCGGACAGAACAAGGTAGGATCATTATTAATGATTTGATTGGAATTGTACGGGGGGGGGGGGGGGGGGGGTTTGGGTTTTTTTTTTTTTTTTTTTTAATCTTTGTGATGATGTTTATGGGTGTGTTTTCTTCATATCAATATGTGCAAACAAATGCCTTGTCCCTTCTTGGTATAGAACATCTCTATATTATCAGGATTATAAAGAAGAAAAATTTTTTTTTTTTTTTTTTAACTGGAAGAGCAGGGAGCTAACCACATCTCCAGAATTAGTTGGATCCATTGTGTGGTCACTCTTTGTGAGTTGCGTTGTGATTAAGAGTTGCATTATGTTTCAGTTTTCCTGGATGTGTTTGTATGTACCTCTGTGTGTACGTATGTGTGTGAGTGTGTGTGTGTGCGTGAATACATGCGTGTATGTATGTGTGTGGGGGAGGGGGAGTGAGTATGCACATGTATGTAAGAGCAGAAAATTGAAATGACTTACTCATGATATTTTCGAACAAGTCTCTGAGTTGGGTCTTTATCTTTGTGAACACAAAACCTTCAACTTGTGTTTCTTATCCAACAGGTTTCTGATAAAAGAAATGGTTTTATCATGATTTGACCATCAATTTTTTTGTTATTACTATGATCTTTATCTTGTAACTACCAAGTTTGTGTGTGTTTGTGTGTGTGTGTGTGTGTGTGTGTGTGTGTGTGTGTGTGTGTGTGTTTTAAAATGTACTAAGTCATACCAGAGCACCGGAACCCACCGACCTGATGTACTGGTTTAAAAAAAAAAAAAAAAAAAAAAAAAAAAAAAACCTCCGCTGTGCAACGCTAGAATAGCACCAAACGTTTAAAAGAAGTTTAGCGTTTGATGTGGCTGGATGTGCACATTTTTCTGTCTGTGTAGTGATTGATGTGGCTGGATGTGCACATGTCCGTCTGTGTAGTGATTGATGTGGCTGGATGTGCACATGTCCGTCTGTGTAGTGATTGATGTGGCTGGATGTGCACATTTCCCTCTGTGTAGTGGTTGATGTGGCTGGATGTGCACACATGTCCGTCTGTGTAGTGATGGATGTGGCTGGATGTGCACATGTCCGTCTGTGTAGTGATTGATGTGGCTGGATGTGCACATGTCTGTGTAGTGATTGATGTGGCTGGATGTGCACATGTCTGTGTAGTGATTGATGTGGCTGGATGTGCACATGTCTGTGTAGTGATTGATGTGGTTGGATGTGCACATTTCCCTCTGTGTAGTGATTGATGTGGCTGGATGTGCACATGTCCGTCTGTGTAGTGATTGATGTGGCTGGATGTGCACATGTCTGTGTAGTGATTGATGTGGCTGGATGTGCACATTTCCCTCTGTGTAGTGATTGATGTGGCTGGATGTGCACATGTCTGTCTGTGTAGTGATTGATGTGATGTGGCTGGATGTGCACATTTCCCTCTGTGTAGTGATTGATGTGGCTGGATGTGCACATGTCTGTCTGTGTAGTGATTGATGTGGCTGGATGTGCACATGTCTGTCTGTGAAGTGATTGATGTGGCTGGATGTGCACATGTCCGCCTGAGAAGTGTTCCCACTCATGACCGACCATTGTGGCCTCTGACCTGCCAGGGGAAGATCTGAGGAATCGATCCAAACACCGATGCTTATCAGCCGCGTTTCCGTCACCTTAGTCAGGGGTCAGGGGGTCTGTTACTTCTTGCCATCAAAGTATGAATCAGTTTCCAATGCAGCACTGTAGTCCACAGACTTGGCATTGTTGATTTTGTGGTGCCAGGGCCAGCCATTGAATTATCTGCAGTCATGTTTAATAGACAGTCTTCTAAATTGTCTTTTGTTGTTTGTTTTTGGTTTTTTTTTTTTGCCAAACACACTCAACACAAGGTGGGAAAAAAGAAGTCTGAACTTTTTTTTTCTTTTATCTTGGCTGAAAAAACAGCACACTGCAAAGGCCACCTGCTAAAAGTGAAGTCACTGGCTGAAACCGGTGAAATCATAACACTCAACCACTGTCTTTCTTTTCTTTCATTCTTTCTGCGCACACAGGCAGATACTTATGCAGAGACACTGCCTGTATAGACAGGCAGTGGAGTTTTTGTGTGTATGGCCGTTTTTTATCCTGCCATTAAGGCAGCCTTACTCCATCTTCAGGGAAGGTGCATGCTATGTGTAACGTGTCTTCCATACCAACGGCCAAAAACTGGACTACTCTTCCAAAAGTTGGTGATGGGATTTTACGTATGTGCAAGATGATGTGCGTGCGTTCACACAGGGAACCTCGGTTTATAGTCTCATTCGAAGGACTTTCTGGAGAATGGAATCAGAACCAATGTTAACCGAGGGGAAAAATCCCCTGTACGGAAATTTGAACCCACAACCCCAGGATCACAAGTCCGGCGCTCTAACAACCGAGCTATTCCAGCCCCCCATCCACTATCAAATAACCTTTTAACCAAGAGTTACCCTCAGTAGATGTAGAGTTACTGGCAAATGGCAGGCAGCCAGATTAGTTGGTAAAAACATTGAGAAAGGAGGGAGGGTTGGGGAGGGGGGGACGAAGATTTGTTAATCACGTTAGTCGAATCTCATCAGCAAAATATATCTATTTGGGAGGGGTGGGGGGGGGGGGGGGGGGGGGGGGGGGGGGGGGGGGGGGGGGGGGGGGGGGGGGGGCGGGGGGGGGTTGTTTTTTGTATGTCGCACATGTACATGTTTATGTGTGTTCATTCATTCACAGTTATGGATTTTTTTTTTTTTCAGTAACAGTGAAATATGAATGAACTGTTAAAAGAACAATTTTGTTCTTTCTTCTGCCCTCCTCACCCCCCTCCCTCCCATCCCCCCCACCCCCCTCCTCCCACCCACCCCCCACCCCCCCTGGCTTTGTTGCCCATCCCCTTGTTCTGTTGAGATCAGAAAAGCCAGACAGTGGTGTGTGTGTGACAGGGATGCTATGTGGGGTGGGGACCTTGCTCATGCCGCCGGCAACGTGGAGTTGTCTCTCCATGACTGGAACGTGGACTTTGCATGCTGGTGCACTTACAAGGTAATCAGCAAGATTCCCAACCTGCCCTTCGTCCACACAAATTCAGGGCTGCAGTTAGCTTGTTCAGATTTTCTTGATCTTTAGGGGGGGGGGGGGGGGGGGGGGGGGGGGGGTGCGTGTGCGCATGCGCACGCATGTATGTGTGCATGCATGCATGCTGTATGCGTGTTTCCAGGGGCAGGAGGGTTAAGAAAGGGAAGATGGCTTGGGGGGAGTGGTATTGTCTTTCAAGTCACTGTGTTTGGATGCTGTGCAGTTTCTTTCTTGTTGTTGTTATTATTGTTCAGTCATGTGAAATATGGCACATGAATACTCTGCTGAACTTAGAGTTGACTATTCTCGGATAATTAAGAAAAATAGCAAGCTGGCATATTTTTCTTCCATTTCTCAAAATTTTGGAACCTGGAAATGCCCTGAAAAGTATCTTATTAGGTGGATTTCAGTCAGCACTACGTCCACAGTTCAAACTTATGGTCTCTACCATGGTAGATGTATGCATGTTAATCATTTAGCACGAAATGATATGAGCAAGTTCCATTTGAAAACTGAATCATGTCATTTTCTTCTTCTTTTTTTTTTTTTATTATTATTCTTCGACAAGAACACAAAAATTCTGCATTGGTGAAATTTTTGTGTTATGTAACCATCTTTAATCCCAAGGTTCAGGTCGACGCATTCCATTTTCGGGGACGATGTTTATACATTATACATGAGATAAGGGAGGTGGAGACAGAAGGGGTGGGTGTAGGGGGGTGAGGTCACTTTCACACTGTTTTGATGTGTCTCCTTTGAGTAAATCAACACACACACACACACACACACACACACACACACACACACACACACACACACACACACACACACACACACACACACACACACACACACACACACACACACGAAAGATAATAATGCATAACACCACAGGATTCCACATGAAGAGCTTCTTTAGATTTATGAAGGATTTTGTTCTCTGTAGACCAAAAGCTCTATGTGGCAATGCAAACCATAATTAATGTGATTGGTGTGTTATGTGTAAAAGATACGTATGCATGCTCAGATTTTTTTGTTTTTTTTTTTTTTTTTTTGTTATATAAATGCAAACACCAGTGTTTTTGTTGTTGTTTTCATACACATGAAACAACACCTGAACATGACGTGTGCATGTGAGAACACAGTATGAGCCACATTGTGAAAAGAATATGGGAAGGAACACCACATCTGCCTATGTTAGAATAGTCTACAAGCAGCCTCTGTATTCACAAATGTTAACACCACATCTGCCTATGTTAGAATAGTCTACAAGCAGCCTCTGTATTCACAAATGTTAACACCACATCTGCCTATGTTAGAATAGTCTGTGAGCAGCCTCTGTATTCACAAATGTTAACACCACATCTGCCTATGTTAGAATAGTCTACAAGCAGCCTCTGTATTCACAAATGTTAACACCACATCTGCCTATGTTAGAATAGTCTGTGAGCAGCCTCTGTATTCACAAATGTTAACACCACATCTGCCTATGTTAGAATAGTCTACACAAGCAGCCTCTGTATTCACAGATGTTAACACCACATTTGCCCATGTTAGAATAGTCTGTAAGCAGCCTCTGTACTCACAAATGTTGACAGCACATCTGCCTTGGTAGGATGTGAGGCAGCTTTCATAGACATGAGAATTTGCCTGCGGCCAGTGTTTGCTGGCTGTGAGACAGGAGGAGCACACAGAAACAAGCTGTAGACAAATTCTTTTAAATGGAATGGTGTCAAGCTCTGCTGGCTGTTGGTGGGCCAACATTCTGATCGTTTCATGCAGCTGTCAGTGGACATCACTCCTACATCTGCACCAATGGAAGGATGCTACAAGTAGTGGACATTTTCTCTTAGGTGTGAGAAACCACCAAGATACTGCGTCAGTCTCCCACCAATGTTTTGTGCCACTTTCGCCAGAGTCAAACTGCGAAGCATAACCACTCACCAAACTCACAAGACGTCCTGCCCTCCGAACCCTGTGAAAATAGTATATGAGCAGCATGTGTGCGTGAATAGGGCAAATTGCTATAGTAGTCGACCAGTTTTCCCTGATTTAACTTCTAACCGGTGCTTAGGGATTGATGTAAGAACAGAAACTGGGGTTGGTAAAAATAACTCAAAGAAGCCGTTTTCAGTTTCTCCATGAATAGAACTATTGGTTATCAACCAGTGAAAAGAAAACCAGCTTGATCCTGATGATGTTACAAGGCGCAAACAGCCACCATCTGGCTCAGCATCTTTCTCGACTGAAACCCCAGCAGCCACGTTGACATGACATTGTTCAACTGACATCTCATCACAGGGTTTAAAAGCAAAAGACAGTTCATTGGCTGAGTTGATTTCACGTTTGTAGTGCATAAACATGATTTCAGAGAGCTATTTTTGTCGTTGGATTGAATATTTGGAGGCTCAGTTAAATCTCTCCAGGTGTTCTGTTCATAGTGCATCTCTGCATTCTCTCTCTCTCTCTCTCTCTGTCTCTGTCTCTCTCTGTATTGGAGATAAAGTTTGTTCTCTCTTTCTCGCTCTCTGAAATATGCCAATGCTTGATCTGTTACTCATCAAAATGAAACTGAATTATCATCATTATCATCTCCTCTCTTTCTCTCTCTCTCTCTCTCTCTCTCTCTCTCTCTCTCTCTCTCTGTCTCTCTCTTCTCCCACTCTGTCTGTCTGTCCCTCTCTCTCTGTCTGTCACTCTCTGTGTGTGTGTGTGTGTGTGTGTGTGTGTGTGTGTGTGTGTGTGTGTGTGTGTGACCCCTATTGATATGGACCAGTGGCATGACCGCTTACATCAATCAGACTCAGACTCTGTGAGTGTGTGTATGGGTGGGCACATCTGTTTCTGTATTAGTGCATCTGTGTGTGTGTGTGTGTGTGTGTGTGTGTGTGTGTGTGTGTGTGTGTGTGTGCGTGTGTGTGTGTGTGTGCATGGGCGCACATGTTTCTGTATCACTGCATGTGTGTGTGTGTGTATGTGTGTGCGCGTGTGTGTGTGAGTGTGAGTGTGCCTGCATGCTTGTGTGTAAGAGAATGAAAGAGAGAAAAAATTGTTCTCATGAATTGATGTAACTTTGTGAGGTACATGTGTGTGCAGAAGAAGATGTGACCATCATATCTGTCCCTATGTGGTCAGTATAGAAACAGTATGTGTACAGATTATGTGAACAGCACATCTACACATCTATGATCAGTATGTGACTCTACAAGCAGTAAGCATGTACAGAAAATATGAACAACACGTGTGGTTAATAGGTGAGCAGCATATGTGGACAGAATATGTGAACGCACATGTGCCAGTGTGTGAGAACAGTATATGCTCAGCAGAAGTGTCCACACATGAGCAGTGTGTTGGTGTCTGTCTGTGAGCAGTACATGAACAGCAGCGCCGGCAGCCTGGCCGGCTTTTTCATCCATGAGCGTCACCGCCACAACGATTCCCCAAGCTCCTGGGCTGGTGGGGTCATGACATGTCGTCAAGGTTCACCATGAACAATGGTGAGTTGCTACGCCCATGTCTGGTGTCATCACCTGTATTATTCTCATCGATGTTGTTATTTGTGCATCAATTTTTTTTTTTAGATATTTTCATCGATGTTATTATTTGTGCATCAATTTTTTTTTTTAGTTATTCTCATCGATGTTATTATTTGTGCATCAGTTTTTTTTTTAGTAGACTGCAGTGGTTTGTTGTTGCAAATGCAGATGCTCTTTGTTTTTGTTTTTTTTTTTTTTTTTTTTTGCTGTTTTTGTGGGGGGGGGGGGGGGGGATGAATGAGGGTTGTTCTTTGTATTTGTGCTTGATGTCATCATTTGTGTTTATTGTGGAAGACAACACTTTGTGTTGGACAGGGAAACGCTTTGGTGTTAAAACTTTTAACTGCCTTATTTTTCATGTAAAACTTGCTAAACTCACCCATTAATTTTCTAGAGTTCCAAACAAGCTAATGAAACTGGGATATTGGTGTGGAAAAAAAAATAAAAAAATCCTTCAGTTCTGAGTTGATTGTAATAGCTGACTGAAAAATTCAGTAAGTGTGTGGACAGAGACAGACCCAGTTACAGGGACGTGGGGCTAGTCATCGTTTTTGTCTTGTCTTTGGATCTAAGTCATCGTTTTTGTTTTGTCTGGGCAGAAATGGATCTAAGTCATCGTTTTTGTTTTGTCTGGGCAGAAATGGATCTAAGTCATCGTTTTTTTTGTCTTGTCTGGGCAGAAATGGATCTAAGTCATCGTTTTTTTTGTCTTGTCTGGGCAGAAATGGATCTAAGTCATAGTTTTTTTGTCTTGTCTGGGCAGAAATGGATCTAGGCAGAAATGGATCTAAGTCATCATTTTTGTCTTGTCTGGGCAGAAATGGATCTAAGTCCAGGCGCGCCTATGGCTACCGTGTGAGCAACCCGGCAGGTTTCCTGGTTGTGCCAATCCAAGCCAGCATGGAGGTCAGTGTTTATCGACGGGTGAAATAGAATGAGAAGTAAACACTTACATGCATACATATGTGATCACAGACATACGCACATGCACACACATAAACATACACACATTTGTGTATGACATACAAAAAAAAAATTGTCAGGCAGCAAAACTGTCGGGCCTTCTTTTTTTAAGTAGGACTTATGGTCGCCACCCTTTTGCAAAAAAAAATAAATAAATAAACACAATTAGTTATCGAACAAATCTGCATTCCACCAGGCAAAATGACTTCCCTTTGCTTGACTACAGTGTTCCCAATGACGACCATTTCAACTGATATAGCTCAGTAGATTACAAAAATCATTTCTTTGTAATTTGATTAACGTTTGTGTCAGCAAAAATGAACAGTAGTTCCCATAGAAAGGGCTTTAGTACAGTTACTGTAGAAGCACTACTACTAATTAATAGTAACATTTTTTTTTTTTTATTAATTCATGCCATGACAGCAGTCACAAACCCAGTATAAATCTTTAAAAAAAAAAGAAGAATTGAAGGAAATTTCAGTGTCCTTATCAGGCTTTCCATGAATTTATGCAGCAGCCCCAGTGGACACCTTGAGCCAGACTGCAATCCAGCAACCCAAGACTCACCATCTTCCCATGATGCCCTGCCCCAGTCCTCCAGAAGAACAAAGGTTTGGTCCCCCATGGACCCAGTGTCGCAAGCAGACACACAACAGTGAAGTCACAGCACTCACTCTGCCTCGCAGGACACTCGTTGAGGGCGCTGCGTTGCAAATAAGCAGCAGGTCTCTGGGCTTCAAGTGCAAGCGCAGATCAAGTTTCTGCAGATCAGATTCTCAACATTGACTGTAGAGACACGGCAATCAAACAGCTTTGATTCTGCAGCTAGAACGAACCAACCCAAGTCCTGTTTCACCTGAAGAAAAGACTTGAAGATGGGTCAGACTGGCAAGTCCAACCACAGACCAGACATCTGTTTGAAAATACGGAGTCATTTTCTTCCCTGAGGCTGGAGATAAATCTGTTGGTCAGACAACCTCTGCTGGTAAAATGAAGCCACTTTTGGATAGCGAGTCGCGGAATGGCCATCTGCTTTTGAAAACGCTGAAAAAATGCAAGGCACCTGTCCCCCTATTCAGATGTTTATAATAGGTATGTCAGCCTTTTTCTGACATGGCAACACAGCTTTCACATACAGTTGATAGAGCTCTGTACCATCTGAGTTAAAAACAGAAAGCACTCAGCGTGATGATTGAGAGGAATGGAAGGACTGAGAGGAAACGTCACAGATAGTCTACAGTGTGACACCATTCATCAAGGATGATCAAGGATTTTGTGTCCACACAGGATACGTGGGAAGTTTTGAGCGTTCAGGTGCGTCATTAGAGGATAACAGATGTTTCAGAAGTAGCCGCTGTTTGCAAAGTGCTTTGGTTCAGCTCTAGAAAGTTTCAGATTATTTTTCTCATCTGTGTGGGAGTGTGACTGTGATCGATGTCGACAGGGGATGTGTCTTTTCAACCTGAATGTGGACAATTCAGCCCCAGTGAAATCTAAACTGTTAGCAAATGTTTGCAAACACCACCTTAGACTGTACATGCACACCTGCATTTGTCATAGGTCTTCTTCAGGTGTGACACATGTATGAGATGACCAGGAAGTTCACTTAGCTGTGTTGTTATAGATCGCTTCAGAGTTCACTTGAACTCTGAATGCAACGAAGCGATCAAAGCTAAGTGAATTTTCATTATTTACACTGTTACCAGCACAGAAGACCACTGAGGTGAAACGCTACATCCTCTTGTGACATTTTTTTACACAGAGAGTTTTTAATGTGATTGAAAACGTCAATCAGGTGCCTCTGGGTGGTTAATGGGAAGGGAACCGCCTTAGACTGTACATGTGCACCTCAGAACTTCAAGTTTAACTGACAATTTCATACCGACCAAAGATCTGTGTCTTGGTACACATTTCAGGAATTAGGGAATGCAAAAAGCTGAGACTTCAAAGGTAAATGATGACTCGGTATTCAGCAGAAGACCATTGACTGCTAACTACATGGTGGCCATTTTTTTTACACAAGACTGCTTGAAATCTCTATCAGGGGGAGCTGCTGATTCAGCGGGCGTACAAGAGGCCAGTTTCAGAACTTCAAGTTCAACGGACTTCACCGGTCAATCATGTGTATTGGGAGTTGCCTCACGCCCTCCGACCCCAAGCAGAGGGGCGCCCAGCTGTCTCTGTCCTTCAACATTGACATTCACAAGGAACTGGTGGCCCAAATCAAGACTGCTGACGGGAGCTGCTGGCCAGCGGGCGTACAAGAGCAGGGGCGAGTTCAACGGAGGGCAACGGTGATCATGTGGTATGTGAGATCCTGACGCCCTCCGACCCCAAGAGAGGGGCGCCCAGCTGTCTGGTTTCAACACTTTTGTTTTTTAAGGATAGGGATCTCATAGAGAGGAGTTGGTGAGTTAGTTCAACACTTTTTTGTTTTTAGTAACTTATCCAGTTCTAGGCATTGGCAGTCCAAGCTTTTGGAATTTTTTCACTAGGTGGTGAAACACCTGTGCAAGACTGTTGAAGATAGCTCCAGCATTCTGATTAGAATGCATGCGTAGTCCTGCTTAAAGATGGCACTAACTTTTTTTTTCCCCACTAAAAGTCGTTAAGAAAAAATGTGTTGAGGATTATTGTGGATTTTACAAGAATGAAATGTCAAGGAATGTATTGTACACATGCTTTGCTTGAATTCATGCTCAAAATATGTTTTGGAGTATGTGGGTGTGAGTGCATGAGAAAGTTCAGAAGAAAAGATTGTGTCACAAAAATCAGTAGCTCATTTTCAGTTGCATCAATACCATGCCATGAACCTAAGCCTCTCTAGCCCACCAAACTAAGTGCAGTTCTTAACAAACATCAGACCATGTCATTCATATCATTAATTCATCTTACAGACTTTATCAGCCTTTTGCTTGAATATTCAGGGGTAATACAATGACTTTTTTTTAAAATTTTCTTTTGGTGTACAAGTGGGCAACTGCTCAGGAGATAGTTAGTTTCCAATGGATAGATTGGCTATTGGTTGTAATCCTTCAAGTGTGTCAATGTGTCAAATGCATTTTCGAAATTGTTTACCATCCTGCAGTGGCATTGTGATTAGGCACATTGTTCCACAAGTTCATAACTCTGTTAGTAATAAAATGACAAAAAGAAAGATTAGAGTTGTGAAAGATTTTGCCAGTTTTAGTGAGTGTCACTCTGTGAGTACATTGTCTATTGAAGTGAGAAGATTTTGTGATGGAGCTGTTATGAAGGCCATCTGGAATTTCATGTCTTGTTCACAACACCTGTCACCCTCTGATTTTCAAGGCTCTGAAGTTGTAGCTTATGTAATCTCTCCTTGTATGTCAAATTACTCATGCCTGTAATTTGCTTGATAATCTTCTCTGAACATTTTATGTTAAGTTTATATGCTTTCGAAGGTATGGAGACCATACCACATTTCCATATTCAAGGAGTTGTGTAACCAACGATTTGAATAATGGAAAGATTGCATCTTGTTTGTAAACTGGATAAAATGAGTGATCGTTCCAGTTATTCTGCTTGCCTTTGCCTTTGTAACTGCAGCATGAATTAAGATGCTGGAAAGTTAGGTTTTTGTCCACCCAAAACACCCAAATCCATTTCCATCTCAGTATCTTCCAGGTCAACTGAATGTATATGACAAGGATAACATGACTTATTTTTACCAATATGAAGTATTTTATATTTATAACTGTTAACTTTGAGCTGTCATTTTTCTGTCCCTCTGTTCATCAAAATTGCTTTGGGAGCAGAATTTGTTTTTCTCTTTTTATTATGTTATTTCTGTTATTCTGCATTACGCTTTTTGTCAGCTAATATTTTAACAAAGTATTGCAACATGTCGGGCATATTATCAACAAAATAAATGGTGTTAGCCCAAAGACACTGCCCTGCGGAACACCACTGGTCATCTTTGCTGTTCTTGCCTTTCATCAGATGTATTGATACACTGGCTTCTGCATGGTAAAAAGTTCTCTGTCCAGTTAAATATGTTGCTCTTAATTCCACAGCCTTTTAGTTTTTTAAACAAGCCTCTTGTGGGGCACTTTGTCAGAGGCCTTTTGGAGAGCAACTCGTGTCTACCGGCGTGGTGCAGTTAATCATTGTCATCCAGTCCCGAATAGTGCTCAAAAATTGTAACATAAAGCCCAGCTGATGTAAGTCCATCTCCTGTGCAGTCAGTCAGCGTTGAAAAAAAAAAAAAAAAAAAAAGAAACTTTTCAGTTTTGGAACTGGTTTGTTTGGAAGCTTTGCTGTTGTGACATCAGATAAAAGGGAAAAACGGGGGGGGTGACCAGTGACAAATGCCACGTGGTGTCTTGCTCAGTCAGCCAGTGTGAACGCGCGCACAATGTTTAAATCCTACAGTCATTTCCAGCTCTCTCTTCTCCTTCATGTACCGAGTCAGTTTGTTGATTCATCGCCAGTTCATAGTCGCTGCCTCATATGTATGCAGGTGACATGCATAACCGAATGTTAAGATATATTTGGTGTGTTTTTCAACACCCCCACCCTCTCCCTACTATTTAAAACATATGGGTGCTACCCCATGTGTGTGTGTGTGTGTGTTGGAGTGTGAGTGCTAATGTATAGTGTACATATGTGGGTATGTGTGCATGCACCCTTCCCATCCTTCCTCCACACAAAATCCTCCTCCTTTTTGAAGAGGCCCTTATCTCTGTCAGTGAAAGGCAAATGCTATAAACATACCTGAGCTGAAATATTCCATTTTGATTATTGATAGTCATGTATATTGCGTTGGAAAATTACCCCTTTTCCCCTGCAAAAAAAAAAAAAAAAAGCAAGCAAGCAAACAAACAAACAGAAAATTGAGCTAATAGTGCTCACACAAGATCATACCCAAGATTTGGGAGGGGAAAAAAACTGTGGGGTGGGTATGCTGTCTGGGCAAGATTCTTTGACAAGATGAGCACTGATGATGATCCCACACCATGCTGTGCCTCTCTGTCCACACAAACACTACCTTTCCTGTGACATCACAGATGCCTCATAACATGCGCACTGTACAAGTAGTTATGTGAATGATTTTCCTGTAACGTTCTTGCTTGTTTATTAACGTTACTGGAAAATTTCAAAAGCTTGTGTGTGTGTGAGTGTGTGTGTGTGCGTGTGTGTGTGTGTTGTAATTTTTTTTCTAAAGAGACATATACAATCTGCCAGTTTCTTTGAGAATTAATGAGGAGCAGTCTGCCAGTAAAGATCAAGTTAAAACTGTTTTCACACGTGCATGTGGTTATGCTATTGTTCATGATGATTTTGTGTGTGTGTGTGTAAAACTGTGTGTGTGTAATGTGGTTATGCTATTGTTCAGATGATTTTGTGTGTGTGTGGAAAAGAAACGTCCATGCTTATGCTATTTTCAAATTGTGTGTGTGTTTATGTGTGTGTGTGTGTAAGAAAGACAGAGAGAAAGAGAGTGAGAAAGAGAAACGTCCATGCTTATTTCAAATTGACATGTGTGTGTTATAGAAAAAGAGCGCATATGCATAGGCATGTTTGAAAGAGCATCCACCCTCATGAAAAAGGCTTTGTATGCATGTGCCTGTATGAGAGAGCGCACCATGCTTGGATGCACATGTGGCAGATGCATAGATGTCAGTGTGTATCTTTGATTGCACGCATGTATGCATCATTGACTTGTTTGCATGGCATGTGCCAAGACCTGCGTGACATCTCCATCGGACATAAGTTCCTCGCTTTGCTGACTGCAAGAAATGCGCAGCTGAAGAGCTGACCACCTGCCAAGTGAAGCGCAATGGATGCACCAGCGTACATGCCCTCTCCCCATCTATGAACAGCTAACATTGATGATTTCTTTCCGTTTCTTAGCAACACAGGTAGAGAGGACTCATTGCAAATCCCCCCTACGAAGTATGTGTCATTTTTAAGAACCAGAAGCATGACAGGTGCTCAGTTTGAATTGAAGTTGGAGATCACCATTTTGCGGATGACTTGGTACATGCCATTAAGCACGGGGTAGGTACCTGAACACAATTCCCGATGAAACTTCCCTCTGATCAATAAAGTGTGCATCAGGGAGGGAGAGGATAGGTGGTGTGAGAGTACTCAACATCCACTCCTTTCTGGGGGAAAAAATTAAGCTTCAAATTTGTTGCATGGTATATGTTGTAGGTGGCAATGTACGACGTGCACATACGGTTCAGGTATGCGAGGACATGATTGTTTCTGCCTCTACTTCCTTGCCTTTCCATGTTCACAAAGCAGTGCATGCGTGTCCTGTTCACAGTGTGACAAGAGGTTCCCACACGTGATTCGGATCTCGCCAGCACCCCTGTACTGCTCTTTCCATGATGTCTACCGCTTCATGCGCTATCTGGCCCAGTCTCTGGAGGCTGCCAAGGACCAGGCAGAACCGGTCAACGGCGTCAGCTTCCATTAATGTTTGGGGTCATCCTCTCTGTCCAGGAGATACCAGCTTGATTTCTGGCAATGAGAGTGTTAGCGTTAGATTTTGGCAGCAGAGTGCAGAAACGAGTGTGGTGCCAGGCAAATAGGCATGTAGTGCATGCAAACAAAGAGATGAGTCAGTCATCTGTTTTTAATAAGAGATGCTAAATTGAAGAATTCACACACAGACACATACACACACACACACACATGTGCATGCACGCATACAAAGGACAGGATTTTGCTTTTCAGGTTTAGTTCAAAGTTGAATGATCTGTTTTATTGCTGTGGTAGATTACAAGCATGTTTGTGCGGATACTTTCAATTTATTTTGTGAAGACATGACTCTCACATCTATATGGAGCATTTGTCATGTGTGCAAGACTGAACAGTACAGTAAGGGATGGAGGGAAGGAGTGAGGAGTAGTCGAAGGGTAAAGACCGGTTGGCTAGTTACATGATACAGCCATCTCAGAGGCAACGTAGACCGGATCAAACAAACTTTTGGCATTTCATCCATGCAAGAAGACAGGTTGGGCAAGATGGCAACTGCATCCATGTTCTTGATTCAGGGATATATCAGAGGGTGTGACAGTATCAAACTTTTTTTCCCCTTCTTTTTAAGATGTATTTTTTCGTCAACAGTTTTTACTTGTTCACAATCACAGATTATTGTGGGCTGTGCCATTGAAAATAAAGATAATCTCGACATCAATTTCAACTGACAGTGTGTAGAACTAGCTGACAGTTGTACATGAGAACTACAAGGCAGGTCCATAAATGAACGAAAATCAGTTATGACGAGTTTTAAAAGAAGTATTTTGTGGGTGGATGTCAAATATTCCCCTCAGCTGTGATGTCTTTCTCCCACTCGTGAGAAGTACTGCACTTTTGATCTCTTAAAGGATTGGCAGGTCTTAATGCCTGTTTCTGCCAATACCTTATTCAGGATTTAAGTTTTGAGGAAATGGTTCTGCCCCATGCTATTTGTAGTAAGCCCTCTGGCAGTCCACTTTTTTATTTTCCCCACAGCTCTTGGAATGTCTCGATGTGGTGGCGACTTTGACTGCAGATTTTTAGGAAGGGCCATACCTGTTTACCCTAAAACTGCTCTTAGTGTGCTTTTCAGTTGAAATGAGCATGTTTTGTACAAAGTATGTATATACATTTACATTTTGGTTGAAAAGGAGGATGGGTGGGGGGGAGATCCTTCAGATTGTTATAAAAGCGTATTTGTTTTCCTCTGCCTTCACGCAGTAGTTGTAGAGTGTGCAAGGATATGGGGTTTTCTGTTAAATACAGTGGGACTAGTTTTTCTCAATACAAACTCCTTTCAAACCAGATTTATCAACATACCTTGACGAAAAGTTACGCTGTTTTGCCAGCTTTTTTTTTTTTTTTTTTTTTTTTTTTTTCAATAAATCAGGACCTGTAATCGCTGCGATTGGTCCAAAGCGTTGGCAAGGGACACCTGATTTTTTTTTTTCAAGTTTTTTTTTTTTTTTTTTTATTCATAATTTCTTCTTTTTTTTTCTCAATAAATTTCTGGGCCTGTAATCGCTGCAATTGTTCCAAAGCGTTGGCAAGACAACCAGATTTTTTTTCAATTTTTTTTTTTTTTGCTTTTCCCAAATTCTTTTTATTCATAAGTTCTTCACCAAACGTACCTACAAAATATGGCGAAATTGTATGGCTTAACTGGACCTTAGATACTGAAAAGTAAAGTCTTCAGATCTCAGTTCATTAGTGCAACACTAGGAGTCATTCCCATAACGCAGTGAGCTCTAGTTCTGCGCTGTTGTTCCAGTATTCAACACTTTATTGTCCATTTAGAATTACAGGACATTACTCTTCATCATATAGAAAAAGTAGTATACATCAGTGCGCAAGTGTCCAGTGAAACAGGGCATGCTTTATGCCTTTGATGTTTGATTATGATTTCTGGAAATTCACAGGCTGCCTGCAGGTTGTGGATTTCATATGGCAGAGGATTGCAAAACGACGAAGAAACAGCTCTTAACAGCGGTTGCTGAACTGGCGTAACATTGAAGGAAGTAGCACAAGCATGGAGAATAAAGTTTGGCCCTCTCCTGCCCCCAAACCCATCAAAAGCCAAAGAGACTTGGAATCATGCACCGTAGGGAATGGGAGGAGGGAAAGGCTGTACGTCCGGAAATCCAAAGCTCTGTGTAACAGGAACAAGGACACATGCTTAAGCAGCTGAGAAAACCCGAAAGATCTGGCAAATGCAAATGATCGTTTTAGTTTTGGATGGTTACTGGAGAGAACTGACAAATCTCGGGTAGTAGTCGCCTGTGTGGATGCGAGCACTGGACCCTGGCAGCAGTAGAGAATTGAAGTGCTGAAGGCTGAATGCTTCACGAGTTCTTCACACCTGCATGGAACAAAAGCGGATGTCTTGCAGCAAGTCACTAGTACTTCACACTGATCAAGTGCTATAACGTGCCCAGCAGGGCATGTGCTTCCCCATGACTCCCCGTCCAAACCCAGTCTGCAGGGTACGGTGGAGGGAGATTGTTCTGGAGGCAGATGGAAGAGTCCTGGACAGACTACTTAAAGGACTGGACTGGAGACGATGCCTCTTCACTGTTGCTCTTCGCTGATGACAGAGAGCAGGGGAGATCCCTTCTGCACACACATCCCTCACGGCTCCCCTATGATCTTCTGTCTTGGGACAGTTAATAATCAGGAGAAAAAGAAATGGTGGTTGTTATATTTGTGATTTGTGTCCGTTCTTTTGATTTGTTGTCAGGTGTTGTAGCCATGTTCATCGCATAACTTCACTCTGAACAGCTTTTTGTACATGTAAATCGACAGTGCATGTAAAAGACAGCGGTCTTAAAAGGGGAGTAGTGGTGTATGCACTGGTGATACTTGCGTGCTGCTGTACGTGAAGTGATAACAAAGTGTTGGTGTGTACCTGAATAACAAAATGGTTCTGATCAGTTTGGTGCTTGATTCAGTGAAACGGATGGTTCTCAAATCCGCTATCCCAGCTCCCAGCCCCTTCCCACCAGTAAAAGAAAATATTACAACAACAAAACAAAAAAAGGACAGAAAAATGTTTTATCATATTCAGATTGTTTCATTGATATACATTGCATTTATAAATTGTAGTTCTAAATGCTGTTTTGTGCATGTTGTAAAAAATGTCAGATGCATTTTATTTGTAACTAACTTCCTCTGCAGGAAAGTGTCTTGCAGATCAAATCAGATGTCATATGTTGCCAGATTAAGTGAGAGTGTAGCAGCTTTCCAGAGAGGGTAAAAAAAAGTTTTTTGAAGGTATACCTTCACCAATAACAAGCATTGAATGTCTGTTGTGTTTGGAACAAGTGGGAAAATGAAAAATCATGTTCATACGTTTAGCATCGCTGCATGTGTAAAACATCTGTGGCAGTATATTCAACGATTGGAACATCCATCCATCCATCAGCTTGCACACACCACACCGTTTCATTTCCATGTTTTTTTTTTGTCAAGCCAGCATACTGTAGGGGGCCATATCAGGGCTCTTACCATACCAAAATTGATCTGATTCATGCATGCATGTTAACCCGTTCACTGCCAGAAAATATTACAAAGGCTTTCCCAGTGCCAAGGAAATCTAATGATCTGGGGGTAAGAATTAACAAAAATTCTAGCTCAGAAGCTACAAAAGATATAAAAAATGAAATATATATGATTTTTGAAGGAAATTGAATGGAGATTTTGGATCTAGGCTTCTTTTTTTTTAATTTTGATAATAAAAAAATATTTAGGCATTTAGATTTGGATAGATTTTTTGCATGATCAAAAACATATGTATTTACCACTACAGCTTCACATCCAAAAAAGAACACAAAGCAAAAAAGTTGAAAATAAAGTTTGTATTGTCACACTACACCTGTAAATGAAAGTAAAACAGTCTAGAAGTCTATCAAGATGCTCACTCACCTCATGCAGACAGGTCAGTGCACGACCAGTGCACGATTTTCACAAGATGTTAAGGAAGATATTTACATCCTTAAAAGAAACTCAAAAACGACATCTCTGAATACGGTTTTCATGGAGCCTGCAGCAAAGTGCTGATGTCCAATGCCATCCCAACACTGAAAGTATATGTTCCGTTGTGAGTAGTTTATCACATGGTATGCACCATGGAGTCATATGACTTTTAAAATAGATGAAAGTGTCCAGTGTCAAACTGGCACAAGATTGTTTTCTCTTTGTGGCCACCCTTGGCAGATGGTAGATGAGTTTTGGACAGATCTGAAAAAGTTGATTATGCGTTTGTGTATTTCAGTTCTCTTGGCAGAGGTCTTTGACATTACTTTGAATTTTCTTGGGGTTTCAGATCTGGGTAAGGGATTTTTCAGTGGCAGCATTCTTGGCAAGATGATCTACAGCCTTATTGCCTCGAATGTCAACATACCAGCAAGAACAAAGTTGTACACTCAAGACATATATGCACTCATACAGGAGGCACATTCCCATATGACAATGAAGTCGGTTATCCAATTTCTGGAAACTAACTGCAAACACAGTTTCCTTTACTGAAACACATACTGATGTACTCTTACGAGCAAAAATTTCATGTGAAGAAAATTGTGAAGTCAAGCAGTTCAGTTTCTCTCTCATGCCCCAGATGGGAACTTCAAAACGCTGGTTTTGATATAGGTCGTACTTCCCTTTGAAAAAAAAATCATAGATGGTAACATTTCTGATGCATCGTTTAAACTATTGTATAAACAATGATTACACTGATCATCAAAAATTTTACACAGATAGATGTCTGGTAGATGACTAGGAAGCAGGAACAGATGTCATTACTCCTTTCTCAAAATGGAAAGATCTTATGAAAAATACATCTTTATTCACTGTGGAGTCACTGCTGTCTCTTTCATTACTTTCTGTCATTTCCCAGAGGTGTATTCTAAATACTGTTCTGTTTGATTCAAAGTCCATTTTGTATGTTCAAAACAAATGGAATACTATATATACTACAGTGAAACAAGACTTTGGTGCAGAAATGAATTACTTCACTCATTTCTTTCTCTTAGAGATAGTTGTATGACATTCTGTTCAGTGCCTTCACATTGTGGGAAAACATTTTAATGAGAGCTTAGAGACAAGCTAAAAGTGAAGCCAAGTATTGCATTGACACTGCATGCATGCAGCTAAAACTTTTCTACCATCTCTTATGAAGGGAAAAACATATTACAAAATACTTGCTGTAAACATTTCAGGAAGAAACTGCAAGAGACCGGGCAACATTTTGACCTTGCAAGCAAAACCACCACCCACACAAATTATTTTTGAAAACTTGTTATGTATCATGGAAGGCCGATGATTTTTTTTTCTTTTTTTTTGTATAGATTGAAACAATGCTTTTACAACAAAAAGCTTACAAAAGATGTAAACTGCATTTGTGGTTAAAGATGCCAAGTATGCTTAAGAATTGGAAAATTATTATGTCGCTTGCCTTTTTTTTTTTTTTTTTCTTTTAATTTCTTTGATAAGGTTTTGAATGTTGCCTCTCCTCTCCTCACATCTATATATTTATAAGCATCATAAACATGTCACGTATTCTTCAGCGTCTTTTTTTTTTCATTGTTCATGAATTTTTTAAAAAAATATTAAAAAAAAACAGGTTTTAAACATTAAGTTAATATTCACTTTATTTCAGTCCCAATCTTGACCAGAAAATTGTCTTCAGCTTTTTTTTTAAGCATGATTTTACCTGGAAAGATTCAAATTTTGATCAAGTATTTTTTTTTTGCTTCACAAAATAAGTATGTAAAAGCCTTCGGGTTTTTTTTGTTGTTTTTTTTTAAATATACTTTGTGATTGTTCCCATTGTAAAATTGTTATTTTATTGCAGGAGATTCTAATTGCACATATCCACCCAACTCAAATAAAATCCTTCTGCTGGATCAATTTGGCCCTGGATCAATTTGGTCTCACCAATTCATAGGAGGTGACCTACTCAACACATGGTAAATATACGCACACTTTGATTCAGTGATTTTTTTCATTTTTTCCATCTGATTCTAAAGTCGGCTTGCTGATGATTGGGCGTTTTTTTGTTTTGTTTGTTTGTTTTTTAATTACCATTCTTTCGTTTCGTCCTTCAATCAATTTTCGGTATGCCAAGTATTGTTTTGTTGCAGTCATTGGATTGCATTTTGGTGGACAATTTGTACTCAGTGAGTTTTTGTCCTCATCCCTTTGTGTGCAAGCAAGAGAGTTTGCAAGAACAGTAATTGAAGTGACTCAGTATCAGAGTGAAACAGACTTACAGGAAAAGGATTTTCTTACTCGCTCAGGATTTCCAGGAGGGATGTACAATTTATAATGAAAGAGCTACTAGCACCCCTGGGGGGGGGGGGGGGGGGGGGGGGGGGGGGGGAACGGGGAGATGGAAAGAGTGGCATCCCTGTGACTGCACAGAAGGGACAGCAAAGGAAGTGACATCGTTAATACACATAAATTGAGTTCTCCGTTTGTCATGGTCACTGGTATGGACACTGATAGCACCAGACACTGCCCCGAAAGTGCTTGATTTTAATTAGTTTGAAAGTTGTTCATGTCCATGTTTGCATTTGGAAAACATTTGGGCAACATCTTTAATCAGGTTTTTTGTTGTTGGGTTTTTGTTTTGTTTTGCTCGTTGTTGGTGGTGTTTTGTTTTGTTTTGTTTGTGGTTTTTTTTTGGGGGGGGGGTTTTGTTGGTTGTTTTTTTTTTTTTTTTTTTGTTGTTGTTTGTTGTTTTTTTTTTTTGGGGGGGGGGGGGGGATTTTTCTTTTTAAATGACTGGGTTTGGTTTTCTTGATGACATGCTTGAAATTGCAAGAGCAAGGATCTTTCTGTGGAATCATTAGCTCAGATGTTTGTTGTTCTCTCTCAAAAAGTAGTATCTGTCTACCTTTGAGTATGTTTGCTTTATAGTCATTGTTTCAGAAATCTGTTGTTCTTCTCAAAAAGTAGTATCTATCTATCTTGGAACATGCTTGCTTTGGAATCATTAGCTCAGGTGTTTGTTGTTCTCTCTCAAAAAGTAGTCTCTATGTATGTTTGAATACATTCTGTCCAGTAGTTGCATCTAGCTGGTTTGCTCAAAACATCATCAGTGATTTGAAAATAACGCTATTAGCTCTGACTTATTCTGAAGTTTTCGTGCTGTTCCTTTGCAAGAAATTTTGTTGTTGCCGACAGGTATAATGCTTGTCATTGTACTGCTCCCAAGTCCCCCCTCCCCCCTTCAGCCCCCCCCCCCCCCCCCCCCCCCCCCCCCCCCCCCCACCCTCTTCCCAGCATCCACTCCCTTACCCCTGCTTTTTTGGGGGAGGAGGGAAGGGGAGATGTTATGTTTCATTCCTCCTCAGTGCCATTATTTGCGCGCAGCTTGTTCTAGCCATCCTGCACACAGCCACATTGAAGCTTGTCCTGTTGCAGTCACAGCTGTAGCAAACAGCTGGAAGGGATCATTATCAGCTTGTCAAGAAGCTAATTATCAAAGAAAAGTCTCCATTGGTACCAAGTCATTTGCAGTGATCATCACCTGGGCCTGTTCTGACCCACCATTAGTGAAAAAAAAAGAAAAACAACAGCTGCGTACCTCCTAGTAACATGGTTTTGACACGAGTAGTTATGCCTTAAACCACAGCACAAGCTTTTATTATGTTTGGATGTATGACACAATGACATGATGTTTTCTATGGGCTGAAAACTGTGAAAAACAATTGATTGACCCAGAAACCAGATGGTGATTGTGTAATAGTGACACTTCTGCATAATGTGTGCTGTGTTAAGAGTGACAGAACATGTACGTGTAAAAGAGATCTGGTGATTCCCGTATGAATATCCCAGATTAAAGAGAATGGAAACCAAAAATAACTGTGTGCGTGAGTAAAAAGTAGATGCATGCACGTGCCCACATGAACACACACACATCACAGTAATCTCTTTTTTTTGTTGTTGTTTTTGGCTTTCATATATTCCATATCCCTCCAGTGGCTTCAGCATCATGCTGCTCATTTCAGCTCCCCCATACATAACCACACCCGAACTCGTCTTTTCACAGCAATCAAGATCAGGTCGTTAACATGGCAACACACCAGAGACTGCATGACAGCCCAGTGGTCTTTCCTGGTGCTTGTTCTGATCAGTCAGATGCTGGTGCTTGTTCTGATCAGTCAGATGCTGGTGCTTCTTCTGATCAGTCAGATGCTGGTGCTTCTTCTGATCATTCAGATGCAAGACTCACCTTTCCCATGACAATAGTTGCTTACATATGGAGCCAGTGTGCATGAGAGTCCCTCTCTGGACGACACCACCACACCCACCCAAAGGCAATCTCAGTGAAATTGCCAAAACTGAAGACTTTTGACACGTAATTAGCCGCGTGGAGAGAAATAACACTGAGGTCACCAAGAGGGCAATTCATAAAAGGCTGCAGAATTTGATGCTTGTTCATGATCTGCAATGAGGCTAAGATGATGCTATGAAATTCCATGCATCTATAAACCTTCGCCGGAGGTCATGGGTATTAACATGACCTACAGTCATCTTTTTCACTTGATCACTACATCAGGTTTTTTTTAGCAATGTGCACCATAAATTGTTTTGCCAGCAAACAAAAGAGTAGACAGTAAACAAAACCAGGGCAAGGATTGATTCCTTCAGAAAGGAGTGTGTGTTCCTGGAGCCCCACAACTTATGTCAAGGCTTTATCCCTTCACATATAGAATGGGTCCCTGGAGATCCACAACTTATGTCAAGGGCTTTATCCCTTCACATAGCTTGGGTCCCTGGAGATCCATATTTATGTCGAGGCTTTATCTCTTCACATATAGAATGGGTCCCTGGAGATCCAGAACTTGTCAAGGCTTTTTTCCCTTCACATAGCTTGGGTCCCTGGAGATCCAGAACTTATGTCAAGGCTTTATCCCTTGACATATAGCATGGGTCCCTGGTGATCCAGAACTTATGTCAAGCTTATACCTTGACATATAGCATGGGTCCCTGGTGATCCACAACTTATGTCAAGGCTTTATCCCTTCACATATAGCATGGGTCCCTGGAGATCCATGACTTATGTCAAGGCTTTATCCCTTGACATATATGATATAGCATGGGTCCCTGGTGATCCACAACTTATGTCAAGGCTTTATCCCTTCACATATAGAATGGGTCCCTGGAGATCCACAACTTGTCAAGGCTTTATCCCTTGACATATAGCATGGGTCCCTGGTGATCCACAACTTATGTCAAGGCTTTATCCCTTGACATATAGCATGGGTCCCTGGTGATCCACAACTTATGTCAAGGCTTTATCCCTTCACATATAGCATGGATCCCTGGAGATCCATGACTTATGTCAAGGCTTTATCCCTTGACATATAATGATATAGCATGGGTCCCTGGTGATCCACAACTTATGTCAAGGCTTTATCCCTTCACATATAGAATGGTCCCCTGAGATCCACAACTTGTCAAGGCTTTATCCCTTGACATATAGCATGGGTCCCTGGTGATCCACAACTTATGTCAAGGCTTTATCCCTTGACATATAGCATAGGTCCCTGGAGATCCGTAACTTGTCAAGGCTTTATCCCTTGACATATAGCATGGGTCCCTGGTGATCCACAACTTATGTCAAGGCTTTATCCCTTCACATATAGCATGGGTCCCTGGAGATCCATGACTTATGTCAAGGCTTTATCCCTTGACATATAGCATGGGTCCCTTGTGATCACAACTTATGTCAAGGCTTTATCCCTTCACATATAGAATGGGTCCCTGGAGATCCACAACTTGTCAAGGCTTTATCCCTTGACATATAGCATGGGTCCCTGGTGATCCACAACTTATGTCAAGGCTTTATCCCTTGACATATAGCATGGGTCCCTGGTGATCCACAACTTATGTCAAGGCTTTATCCCTTAACATAGTTTGGGTCCCTGGTGATCCGCAACTTTTGTCAAGGCTTTATCCCTTCACATACAGCGTGGGTCCCTGGTGATCCACAACTTGTCAAGGCTTTATCCCTTCACACATAGCATGGGTCCCTGGAGATCCACAACTTATGTCAAGGCTTTATCCCTTCACATATAGCTTGGGTCCCTGGAGATCCATGACTTATGTCAAAGCTTTATCTCTTCACATAGCTTGGGTCCCTGGAGATCCACGACTTATGTCAAGGCTTTATCTCTTCACATAGCTTGGGTCCCTGGAGATCCACAACTTATGTCAAGGCTTTATCTCTTCACATACAGCATGGGTCCCTGGAGATCCACAACTTATGTCAAGGCTTTATCTCTTCACATACAGCATGGGTCCCTGGAGCCCCACAATTTACATCAAGGAGCCCTACAGGTATGGTATATGAATTTTAGACAACATATAGCAAAGATTAAATGGATGAAACTCCGGTTGCATTCTACCTATCTTATTCTATCACCCTCAATAACTCTGCGCAGGATTCTGCCATGGCCCAACAATCCCATAATCATTTACCTCTCTTGCAGTTCCTATCTTTCCATTTGAGCTAGTTACACACTTTACAACGGTTGGTATGAGCCAGCCAGACTGAAAGACACCACAAGTATTTGCCACAACATCCCCTTTCAGTGCATCAGCCAACATTTAAATAGTCATAAGTCTGAGTGAACTAAACTGTCCCCATTTCTTTTTTCTTTTTTTTTTTTTTTCTTTTTTTTTTTTGTAAACTACATTTTATTACTTAAAATTTTGTGTCTTCAACAGTTAACCAGAGTGAAATACATACGCATTTCAGAGTGTATTAGCATTATGCAAGTACTATGTCTTGCACTGAAGAACTTCCTTTAATGTGACTTTTTGACACCAGAACTTATCCTTACAACCAGTGTCAATCAGTCACCTCAACATTAATTTAGGAAACACAAACTCACAGACAAAAGAGAAGACAATACATACACAATTTTAATTCATATTTACATCAGCATGTAACCATTATAACAGACTGGCAACTGTAAAACAACAACACCACAACTGGCAACATTTAATACACTGGTCACTTATACTTCAATCATGGTAGGTTTAACTCATTCTAACCTGTGCCCAAGCAATGCTTGGGTACCACTGAACAGCGCCACAGATCTGCCCCCGAACAATGCTCAGGCAACGGACCCAGCAAGTAAACTGGTTGAACTCAAAAACTATGCAAGTAACATCTAGAATGAATGACACAGCTACAAATAAAGGATTCATTTAATGCTCTACACATTCTTGTTAATATACACTGATCTGACACACATGTACCGGCACAAACACATACATTTGCCATATCTCTCAAGACAGACAGAAATACACAACCTGCATTCCAGTCGAAAGACGCTTCCAGTTTTGTACACTTGAAGTATAAAAAGATTTTCAATTACAGAAGATTGGGGAAAAAAACAGACACAGCATGCTTGCCTTGTGAGATCTGTTCCACGTGTTCTCCAACTGGCCACTGGCACCAAAGCAATGCCAGAACTTCCTGCAGCTGCAACTGCCTGACATGGGTGTCTAGCCAGCCACCCACAAACCCTGGTGTGTGAGAACACACCGCTGCTTCTTTCATTGGTATGGGTGACATGTCACCCACGCTATCAGGCGAGGGTTATACAACATTTTCATTGTTTATTCACCCCTTTACTTACCAACAAAACACCATAACATTTGGTGGGGGCAAGGACAAATATAAAGTAACAAAGTAAAGAAATTTCAACTACACGTTTTGAAAACTGAGTGAGTTATGAAGATTTAAAGGAGACTCTGGGTAGTTTTTCACCTGCAAGCTCTGGCGAAAGTTAAGTGAACTATGCCTTACGTTCATGCAGATCAGCCATAACTGGCCAGGCAGGGGAGGTTGCACACACTGCCACTCGAAGGGCAGAAAGAGTTAACAACCTTCTGATTCTCCTGGTGCAAACGCTTACCAAGATGTTAATTTAGAATATACGCAACAAGTGCAATGATAGGGTATAAACTAAACCATGATTCTTTTTAAATCAAACATACTGTAGATCTGTCCATATTCCAACCCCTACTCTGTACAGACATGCCTACCCCAAAATCTTACTATCAGGAACAGATGTTATTAAAATCAGGAACAAATTGAAAATTTCAAAAATTTTCAGGAACACTCAACCTTCCGACAGCGATCTTCTTGTTTGTTTTTTTTCGCGCCTGCCGCTGGGGCCCCATTTTGAGTATCTTCATCATCTGTCTCGCATACTGGCTTTGCAGTCTTGATGCTAGACAAGTTTGATGGTCGAGTGCGCTTTTTGTACTCTTGAAAAAGCGCGCTCGACCATCAAACTTGGCTAGCATCAAGACTGCAAAGCGAGTGTGTGCGAGACAGATGATGAAGATACTCAGAAAGTGCAGCTCCGTTCGGTATGTTTCGTCAACGGATATGGCCGTGTGAGCATGCGCACAGCACTTCAATTCAAGCGTCCTAACCATCATCCGGTTTGTCCCTCTGTGAAAAATTGTCCCACTCGTTTTGATTTTTTTTTTTTTTTTTTCGTAACATGCAATCCCTGACAGTAATGTCTGGAACAAACCTCACTTTGATGTTTTTCCGTAACAAATACGGCTATTCTGTGACAGTAGGCATGTCTGTCTGTACCAAACTTCGATGGACTTTCCTTGGGCCACATTCTCTGTTCAATCAAGTCTATAGTTTTACATAATCTTACCACATCTACTTTTTGATCCTGATCTGAACCAAAATGAAATGAGTTTATCCTTGACCACCATATTCAATCTGTCAGTTATCTCCCCTTCAAATTGGTTTCACGTCCTTTTGGTGCAGTCTTCCTGACTCACCAACCAACCAACAGATGAGAATGAAAAAAAAAAAAACTTGCTTAGCAAAGGCGTTCACTGAAGAAAAGAAAAATGAACTGACTAATATCTACCAATATGAAAACACTGCCTCCCTGGCTGGTGTGACCATCGTCACCAGCTGTCGACTCTGTCTCACAATCTGTTGGCATGATCATCATTCAATATAAACCCTGTCTGTAAATTGTGGACATAATTATGACCAGTACCGGCGTTATCTCCAAGTCTGTGTGGCCAAAATCAGTTAGATTTCGTTTTAATCATCACAGTCCAGCCAGCCACACAGGGCCTTTTAAGAGCTGTCAAACTCATACAGTTGTCATAGCTAACACCAGCTGCTGACTCTATCTCACCGTTTGTTGTCATAACTGTCACTAGCTGACAACTCTCACAGTATGCTGTTACAAATCTCACAACCTGACAACTTTTTTGCAGTCTTGTCACAACTGTTGTCACCAGCTGTCAACTCTTGTCTCACAATCTGTTGCCATTTAAGTCTCACCAACTGACAACTCTCTCTCTCACTGTCAATCATAATTCTCACTAGCTATCAATCTTTTGTAGCAATTATCTTCAGCGACCAATTCCAACTCAGTCTTGTGTCATAATTCTCAACAGTTTTCAATCCAAATCAGTCTCACACACTGCGTTGTTAACATTCTTTTCAAATTTCAACTCCACCTCATAATCTGCTGTTCTAATTCTCAACAACTTTCGACTCCATCTCTGAAGCTTTTCAGCCCACTTAAACTGAAGGATCTCTGTGGTGAATCAGAGCCCTCACATTCATTCACTTGTCTTTCTTTCCTCTGTTGGTGTCCAATACTGCGGCCCTTGTGGTACGCTATGACAGCTTTAATGATGAATGGAATGACACAGTGACCCTGTGAAAGAGAAAAAATACACACTGCAAGACCTGGTCATTGTTATACTCGTTTTTAGACAGACTGGTCTGTACACGAGTACGGCATCCCGCGGCAAATCACATAACTCTGTGTGTGTGTGTGTGTGTGTGTGTGTGTGTGAGTGAGTGTGTGTGTGTGTGTGTGTGTGTGACTGTCTGTGTCTGTGTGTCTGTGCATGTGTGTGTGTGTGCGTATATACAAGTGTTCTACAAGTTTTCCATTTATCCTCAGCACCTTTTCTAATGTTCAAGATGTTTCAACGCATATAATCCTTTTTCTCTGCCACTTGCCTAAATTATGAAATTCTTGGAATATCACATAGCACATCAGCAACATCAAGTAGTGAAGAAAAAGCGAGATGGAAGGGTAGCCATGGAGATGAGGGGGGCACAGGTGGGCGAGAACAGGAGAGGGGTTCAAGGGAGGTGTGGGGATGCAGGAAAAAGGGGTATGGGTGGGGGCAGCTCTCTGCTACAGAACCCTTGCAAGTTCCTGACAATGAATGTCATTGTTTACTTATCAATGCTGCTCATGAACACAGCCAATTTTGACACTGGAATGCATACACACATTATCCTAGTGTCTACATACTACATCACACAAAAATATCAAGCATCAAGTTGCTGCCTCTATTTGCATTTTTAGCACATGGTCATTGACTCATACATACGATTTGAAAACACTGAACAAAAACTGCATCATGATGCTGCCTCCATTTGCATTTTCAGCTTCAGGTACTGCAACAAAGACACAAAGAGCCTGCGTGAGGCAACAGAGGCATTATCATGTCACATGGAAAGCCCAATCAATACGTACTTTAATTTGTCTTATATCATTTGACCCTGGTGGTTCCACTTCAAAACCATGAAAGTGTCCTTGAAACATAAGAAAAGCCTTCTCGCTCAACATTTCATCATCAGCAACAATCCTATGGTGGGGGTAGGGGTGTGTGTGTGTGTGTGTGTGTGTGTGTTGTGTGTGTGAAAAGAAGGTTTGTGAATGTTTAGGGTGTATGGGAAAGAATATTCTTTTGACAACATCACCATCTTTTTCCTCTTTTTTTTTTTTTTTTTTTTTTTTCTTTTTCTTTATTTTTTTTTTTTTTTTTTTCTGGGGAGAGGGGTTATTTTTGGTTTGTGTTTGTTTTTTGTGTGTGCATGTGTTTTTTTTTTGGGTTTTTTTTTAGTTTTTTTTAGCCTTTTTGTATTGTATTGTTTGGGGTCATATTTTAAACAACAAAACAGCAAAAGTTGTATACTAAACCTTAAATTCCACCTTTGACAGTCCCTCATTGGGGTTGGGGGCAGACGGGGGAGAAAAAAAAAATCAAACATATATTGGAAATGACTGGAGTGGAAATAAATACAGATTCATCTCATTTCCCTGTGTCCCACCACCCTCCCCATTCTCAGCCTCTCCCTCTCTCTCTCTCTCTCTCTTCCTTTCTCTTCTCTTCTCCCTTTTCTCTCGCTTTTTTTTCTCACCTCTCCCTCTATCTCTCCCTCCTCAAGGATTGGTCCATTCTCTCCTTTCTCAAATATCTCAGCCCCCCACCTCCCTCGGGTTCTCCCCTCCCCCCCCCCCCCCCCCCCCCCCCCCCCCCCCCCCTTCTCCCCCTCACCTTTTTCCTGCTTATGATGGCCTGCTGCACCCACAGCAACTCCATGGCAACGTTCTGTCGCTGCTTCAGCAAATCCTGCGAGCTCAGTGACCTGAGTTTGACTTCCGTCATGTCCGTTCCTGTTTCTGGTGAAGTCTTCTGTTCTGCAGAGCCACCTCTGTGACCATCATGCCGTCCCCGGGGTTGCCTGGACACTGATATTGAACATGAAAGTGATACTTTTGTTCTGCTGTTGTGGGGTATGACAAAGTCGTTAAATCTATTTTGAAGAGCTCTCATGTTTCAGTGACTTATCCTGAATTTTTACTTACCACAGCTTTCACTTTTCAGTTTTGTTATGGGCCTATTGCTAATGCATGAAATGCTCATTATCAATTTGTCCTTTTTTAAAACAATTAAGTTGATGACAGTCTGTGACCCTCTCTGACATGAAGATCTGTGGCAATACTCTACAGTCATACTCATACTACTAGCATTAATAACGAGAATGCAGACAGTGCAATATGCCTGAACAGTAACTAAACCTCAGAGATTTTTTTTACTGACATATCTTGGGTGAGTACCCCCCCCCCCCCCCCCCCCCCCCCCCCCCACATTCTCTTCAATACCCAGTGAGTACTCCATGGAAGATTTTCAGACTTGAACACTTCCAAACCCCATTAGAAGGTGTCCTCTCTGCAACCTGTGTTTCACTGATAACAGCTGCCAATGTGGAGGCACACAGAACTCAAGGAACAAACCATCTGACTCTGACTGTCTGAGACTGACTGACTGTTGGATACTGGCTAAAAGGATATATATATATATATATATATATATATATATATATATATGCCTATCCTATATTCAACCGCCATCATGGACACTTATCATCAGATGATCCACAGCCAAATTGTTGTCACTGACAGAGTTAGCATAATTTGTGTTTGTTATTATGTTAATGATTCACTGACCGACATTCTTTTTGCTTCTCGCAAAAAAATTCTATGTTTTGTGAGAGCAACAGAATTGATGAAAGTTTGTTCAAACAACGTACTCCAACAGCAAATGATCAGTTCATTCATGAAGAGAATTCGGCCAAGCAGTTTACTTCCTGTTCATAGCATCTTCAACATTTTTCTCTGTCTACTTTTTAGCTTAATAAAAGGGTATTAGTATTATGCATATATTTTCATGTGAGCTAAAAACACCAAGACAGATGATGGACGTGAACTGTTACAAAACCAGCAACTACCAACAGACTAAACAGCAAAGAAAGGATTTCATTAACAAACAAGATGAAAAACCAAAATAGAGGACTAATGACAGAACACCCAGAATGGCTGAGTACTACGAATATACAGAATCAAAACGTGTACTTTGCCAAGAATTGTATGAGAAAGACATTACCAATTTAAAAAAAAACCACCATGAAACTAACTAGGAATGCTATCATGGATCATTTTACATGCAAATTGATCATTATCAAACATATGTCAAGGACTGTCAGAAGTGTAGTAGGGAACTATGTCTGTGAACCAGGACAGGCCCACTGGAAATTATTATATCGACATATGAGCATCAGACAGTGTGACCCAAACACCTACCAAGACTCACAAAAACAGACCATGTAGAAAAGAAGAAGACATGATGGTGGCCATTACTGCAATGACAAAAGACACAACAGTACTGGCATGCATTTTCATCCACTTGGGTGATTCCACACCCAGCACAACTATCTGAAAGCATCGTGAGAGGTTCTCAGCCATTTACAAACTAACTATCCTGTTCAGTTAGACTGAACTTATTTGCATGTGTAGAATTTGCTCATGGATACTGACACTGACAGCCAGCCACACTAATGCATGAACAGAGAGAGACATTGTAAACCATGTACGTCATCTTTCACTTCATCATCCTTGAAAAGCGTAAGATGAAAAAACAACAACAAAAAAAAACACACACACAAAAACGTGTGTTTTTGTGTTCAAACACAATGGATGAAACTTATGTAAAGATCCACACCGTAAACTAACACACACACACAATGATACATGAACATCAACACTCTCTCTTTTCAACCTCACACACACACACACTCACTCACCAGCCTCATGATCCTGCAGACCACTGCTGCTGCTATCCCAAACCGAGGTCTGATCACCAAAGAAACTGTCAACCCTTCTTATGACGGAAGACTCTGTTAGACCCTCAGATGAGACGTGGGCTGAAGGCTGCACCCCTCTGGAGGATGCAGCAGTGCCAGAAACCGACGGAAAAGAAATGTTTGTGCCATCTCTGTCAGCCACACTATCTGCTGCTTCACAGTACTGTTTTTCTATCGCTCTCCACCACTTGATTGGCACTAAACTGTGCATTCACTGAATCTTTTCTCATCACTGTGCTGATTTGTCTGAAAATGATTTTCTGGTTGACAGACAATATCCTTCACAGGCTGCAAACAGTCTGCTGCAGCGGGACCGTGTTTTTTTTGCGTTCTCTGCATGAGTCTTCAGACTGCTGACTGGTCAGGAAAAACTCTGTCTGTACTACTTGATCAGACTGTCTTTTATCCGAACTGGGTTCCAATATCACAGGCACTCTACTCTTCTCTTCAACGCTTTCCTTCTCCTTGTGTGCAGACATCCTTTCTGCACATTTGGGACATCCTGATTCAGACTCTGGCTTAGGCTCTTCAATCTTGTTGGGTTTGCTTTCACACTGTTGCTCACAGGTGTGCATCTGATTTTGATGTTTCCCGGCCCTCATCTTCCTGGATATCTTGCATACCCTGGGACATGGCAGAGCTGATTCAGTCCAACCCCCCTCACTGCTGGCCCGTCCAGTTCCTGCACAATCTCATGAAACTCCTTCTGTGCCTCTCTCAGTTTCTTCCTCACAAGCCATCCCCGACACACTGCCTGAAAATGAAATGAACATTGCAGAGGGATATCAACTGTCACTAAATCAGCAAATGTACTCTGACCACAAGAAACTACATGACCAATTTCTATTTTCTTCTGACCGAAAATGTTGATAAAGCAGAAACTTTTCTTCTTTCATTTAACTTCTTTAAAGCCATAGACTGAGCACATATTTTGACATTTGACACATATTCCGTATAGTTCCTTTCTCTGCGATGTTAATACAAGTGTGTTAAAAAAAAAAACCAAAAAAAAAAGGAGCGGGGGGAGGGGACTCCTCAGTAATCACTTCATGTTCAAGTTAAAAAAAATAACCATCCTTTGTTATTATTGTAGACTTTGCCATTTACATGAACTATATATTTTTTCTTAAAAGAAAAAAAACAAACTTAAACACCTTTTACAATAGAAAATATATTGTAATTGACTGAAAATGAGCAGCTTCAGTTAATATTGCTGAAAATAAAATATTGTTTCTTTAACAACAGTAAGAGCATGATATTTTGGATATTCTGACTGTTGTCCGAGAAACGAACACTCCAGAACTGTCTTCACAGTAGGTATGCCAGGGTAACGACCATACAGCAGGTGATGACCATACAGGACTGATGCATCTCCCTGTTTGAATGATTTCAACCAGCAACTGGCACTGCTGTCACCATCCCTGGGCCAAGACTGTAAACTCATGTCCTTGCTTTTTGTCCCTCACTATAAGCTGTCAGGGGACATGTGTCTCAAGGTGATTGAAAAAAAAAAATCTGAAGCTCTGCATATCACCTCCTATTCTTCGATATTCAAGTCTGCACAATTTTAATGATTTCAGCCCTTTTATGAAAGTTTTTAGTTGAGCTTGCTCAAACCAAAAGGAGAACACTACAATCCTGCCAACTATCAACCAGTGTCCCTGACTTTTCCTTGCTGCAGCTGTTTGAACACATCATAGTCAGCGCAGTCATGAATCACCTGGAAGTCAACAACATTCTGAGCAACCACCAGCACAACATCAGAATAGGAAAATCGTGTGAAAGCCAGTACCTGGAATTCATAGATGAACTTGCTGAGAATGTGGAGGGTGGAGAGCAGACCGACATCCTTGTCAAGGATTTTGCAAAAGCATTCGATAAGGTAAATCATAGCCTTCACCACAAATTCTCCCACTACAGCATCCGGGGGCAAGTTAGCAGGTGGATCAGGAGCTTCCTCCCGCACAGAAGGCAGGCGGTGGTTGTGGATGGAGCCCACTCCTCTTACACCAGCGTAAGATCAGGTCCCCCAAGGTTCTGTACTTAGCCCATGTTTATTCCTAGTCTACATTAATGACCTCCCAGAAAACCTCACAGCACTGACCAGACTTTTTGCGGATGACACTGTAGTATACACGGTGGTCAATGGCCAACGTGACCATGCCCACCTGCAAGACAACCTCAATAGGCTTGCCAGTTGGGGAAGCAGCTGGGACATGGAGTTTCACCCAGGGAACAACTCTGCACAACTCTGCCTGTCAGCAGAAGCAGAAAGTATGAAAAGTGGGATTACCAACTACATGGCCACACTTTACAGACCGTCGACTCTGTGAAATATACTGCAGTTACAATCCATCATCAGTTAAGTTGGGACGAATACATTGATGCTGTATACTCAAAGGCCAACCAAGTTCTAGACTTTCTTCTGCACAATCTTAAAATCAGTGCACCAGCGGTCAAAGCATACAATTACAAAGCCCTAGTTCATCCACTTGTTGAGCATGCAGCAACTGTTTGGGATCCAACCTCTCAGAAGAACATCACTAAACTGGAGGGGATCCAACGACAGGCTGCCCATTTTGTGCTCAAGAAATACAATAAATCAAGTGTGAGTAAGCTGATTGAGACGCTGGTGTATCACAGGAACTCAGCCCGCATTGGAATGCTGTTCAAAGTAAACAAATCTGGTACAGGCATCAAGGCTGAAAGAGCAGCTGAACCCCTGCCACCACATGAGTGATGCAGACATGACCAACAATTTGCCTTAACTCCCTGCAGACTGGGTCCATTTCTCCCATGGACCATCAGGGATTGGAACTCCTTACCACCAGCATGTTTCAACCTGTGCACTCTTGATATACTTTTGTGTCATGGGCCACCAAACACATGTCATAACGAAAGTTTAAACAAAAACTTTTTTTTTTTTTTTTTTTTTTTTTTTTTTTTGTCTGGGTTGGCGCAAGGTGTGAGCTTGACCCTCCCTTATGGTGGTTCGGGGCTGCCGGACAAAGCGTGCAGCCAGGGCAGCAGCTCCACATCGCCTGCTGGGTCATGAATGCCGTAGGATTTTTTTTCTTCTTTTTTTCTGATTTGGCACCTCTGCACCATTCACAAGCAGACCCCTGAAATAGTGATAGAATCATCAACGATGGCGGCCACTCGAAGACGACCAATCGAACCGACAGGATTATGCAGTATGGAGTACGCTCTACAAAGATGCACGTACGTGCATAAAAAGGATGTTTCTTTGATATCAAACCAAATGATATAAATAGGCCTACCTGCATATGCGTTATGACGTTTGAATCATAGTCGCTCACACTCAGATCTAGACAAGTCTCTTCACATTCAGCCGCCATTTTTCAACAAGTGCAGAGATACGAGATACTTCCGTCTCGTTCGTTCACGTTCCAAATCACATGATCATGATGTCTGCTACGGTAATCAACATCAAGTGAAAGCAGACTGTTTTAACAACAGAAACGTAGAACAGACAGAAACAATATTTCAACAGAATCTGAAGGTAGCAAAAATCAGCATGACGTCTCATGGAAGAATTGGAGATATCCAGGATTTGGAGAAAGGTACCGGTACCTTTTTACAACCATGGACTTGATAATCATAGTCGCCGACTCTTACAGTATCATACTAACAATGATGATCAGGGATTGATGAAATTTAGGACTTTTAGGGGCAGGGTCGAATATAGCGTCCCATTGTGATAATAATGATTATCAGACACGTTAAAGAGGTAGCCAGTAGGTCAACACTACAGTCACAGTGAAGTCAGTTGTGCATAGTCAATACAATGTAATGATATTCGAAATTAAACGTTGCGTCAGCAACATCATGTGTCAACAATCCCTCTCAAATTTCCCTGTTTTGGTGTGAGCCTCGATAAGCGATGTAAAGGATGCACATAAAAAAAGGTCAGTGATTTTGCGGATGGTCAGACCTGACTGCGTGGTCCTGTATCCTGGTTCAGTTCGTTCAAATCCGGTGGTGTTACAGTAGACTAATCTGTAGCCTAATTATTCATTAACGCATTATCATGAGAAACTTTTGTTTTCTTTTGAGGTCCAGTGAGATCTCAGGTACTATGACTCGTTAGCACATGTTTTTTTTTTTTTTTTTAAGGAGTCAGTGTTATAGTGTTATGTTACCATGGTTAAGGAGGGGTGAACTACAACTGGTTTAACTTCCACTGTCATGGGAACCGCCCACCTAGTCTTTTCCAAAGTGAGCAACTCATTTGATATTCATTTATGTTTGGGGCCAGCAGTGTTTAGACCTCCATCTCCCTTAAGCTCATGTTGACTAGTCCTGGAGCATACCAGGGCTTTGGGATACTGCAGACTATGAAAGCTGCTTCAGTCATATTTACTGCTTAAGGTAAATGAGGGGGAAGTGGATAGTGATGTGGGAAGCAGGCCAGTGCTGCATGTGCATGCATCATTGTATGGGTCTACAGTACAGACATACTGTATGCAGTGAGAGAATGTGATTATTGTGTATACAGGTATATATATCTGCATAAATGGGTTTTGATATAAACTACTTTCACTTGCAGTCAGTCAGTGTATTCAGGCTGTGGTGGGGGGTGGCGGAAGGGAACTGCTGCAAATAACATGCTAGATATCAAAATTGAGGCTCAGCATAACAAGGATGACATTTTTACAATCACTTTCACTCTCACTCTCAGGCACCTGTAATATATTGCACTTTCTCTAGAATTTGGGGTTACGTAATTATAGCAGTTACATATAACTGAGAATAAAGACTAATTTACTAAATGTGAAATTCAAAAAAAGGATATGAATAGAAATATGATAAACTGGTTCTATCAAATCAGTGGATAACATTGAATTGGCTTTCTTACCTGGTGAGGTTTCTACACGAACAGAAACACACTCTTGCATCCTGCCTCCATCCCTCCCACTTTAATCTCTGTTTTACAAACAGAATGGGCCCGTTCTCTCTGGATGAAAATTAGGGGTAGCTTTTTCCTTGGATTCTTTTACAACAGATTTCTGACAGGCTTAGCTGTGGTTGTCTTCCACTTCCAGGGACTTTTATCTATGTGAAATCCATCTCTCTCTTCTCCTTCTGTTAGGTTCAGGAACTTTGAATATATTTATCTATCTGTATCTTTTGACTGTTTTACACCCTGGGTCTTAAAATGAAGATTTTCACATGTCCTTTACAGTTTTATTCACCAGTCTTCAATTATCCAATCTTCAATTTCCAGTAAATAGCCTGAGGTACTACATTTTTAAGAAGCCATATATATGTCAGTTGTGTGTGAGGAGGCTGCCAATGCCTAGGCCTACTGCACTGTCTGTTGCTGCTTTTAGCTTCCTTGACATCGTGTGAATGTTATTTGACTGAAAAATGATTTTGCTTATGTGTAAGTGAATAGCTTAGTCATTTAATGAAGTTGATGTGTCATACAACATCTAATCAGGGTCTTTACATGTCATGCTAGTTATAGTACAAGTTTTCAAGCTAGACTGTAACGACAAAGGGGGGGGTAGCACATCTTTCTAATCTAACCTAAGGAAATTTTCTTTCAGTAACAGAGTAACAAATCTTTGGAATAAATCAACCCCTAACATTAAACATGCACAAAATACTAACCTTTTCAAAAGCTCTATTGATGATAGTGTATTATTGAAGACTATTTATTTTGACTATGATAAATAAAGACTTGAGCGAGTAAAAGACCAGACCATATAAAGATGAGATAACTATGGAAGGGACATGTAAAGCCAGTTCTGGCTAAAATTGCATAAGCAGTTGTCCCTATGAACCTGAACCTGAACCTGAAGTGATGATATGATGTGCATGTTACAGCTCCAGGTTGGTGTTTCCACCATCACTTGGTCCTGACTGAGTTTCTTCCAGCTGATTATCATCCTTACAAAACAGTTTTTTTTTCTCTTTTGGCCAGTGAAACTTATATGATTTATTTGTGGCTTCTTGCATACCTTTCCACAATGTTCTGGGATATGCGGACAGCAAAGACGCCTTTGGTTGGATTCAGCATGTGTCTGTTAAGCTCTGTTTGATAGCTATCAGTCAGCAGAGCTAGGCAGCTTGAACACCTCAACCACTTGGTGTGGAAAACCAGTTTTCTGCTGTTGATGCTGGACTTGAAGGTTATGGAGTTTGCATTTCTTGAGCATGATGGAGGTCCAGCTCGTGCCATTGATCTGTAATCCCACTTGATCAGTGGATGGATCTTGCTGCTCCATTGTAGACTCTGTTCTATGTTCTTCATGTTCTGGGGTTACTGGTCTCATACATTAATACAATCACTGCATTTTGTGATCGTACAAACTGGGTGATTCATATGTTGTTGTCTTTTGTAACTGATTTGGGGATAGAGTCACAGGTTACATCACAAAAAAAACCGAAGGTGTAGGTGGTTTGCCCAGAAGTACAGATGTCATGTCATGGGTAGCTCACTTAAAATCTTCTGTCATCAGCTCCGTTGGTACTGAGTCAGTGCAGAGCCATCATTCAGACTGGACAAAAGACTACTTCCCTTTCTTGATCAGTAGCTCTTCTTCATCAGTTTTTGAATGTATATATGACACTTGTGTGTCCATTCAAGTAGTTCTTCTTTTTTATCGGTTTTTGAATGTATATGACACTTGTGTGTCCATTCCAAGTTTCCCAGGTCTCCTGAAGGTTGAGGTGGTCACGGGAAGTTCTGAAGTCACGACAGATTAGCTGTGCATCTGGGACTAGAACAATAACGCTGATAGATCTTTTGTGTGGCACAGACAGAGCAGGGGAGCGAGTACTGTGCCAGGTGAGACAACGTAGTCTGCAATTATCAACCTTGACTCTGCACCTCCCCAAACAGCCTCTCATGGAGTGGACCATTTGAGCATGGGGTCTTTGGTGCCAGGACTGGACAGTTTTTGGAAGGAGGCGTCATGTGTGGGACTGTATTGAAAGACTTGCTGAAGTCCATTTATATGGGGTCAGCGTGGGTTCCAGCATCAGAGAAGAGTCATGCATAGTTATAGAAGAAGATGGTCTCAAACATGAAGCTAGTTTGACAACAATGGTTTAAGTTTAATGGACTTGTGTGTCAGAATAGTTAAACAGATGATGGCAGATCCATGATGTAAGGATAAGGAATCTATATTTGAGTTGTGCATTAGTCTCAGTGATGTCTTCTGAGTCGGAATGTTATAGATTCAGAACAGTTCACAATTAAAAAATGTTGCAGCTACAAAGATCTTAGAGTTAGAAAGTGTATACTGTGAGAATTAAAACTCATTTTAAACAAAAATTCAGTTTCAAAGTTTTTTGTTTGCTTTTTTTTTTTTACTCATTGCTTCATGGAATAAGTTTGATTTTTTTTTTTTTTTTACTCATTGCTTCATGGAATAAGTTTGATATTTGTTTATTTATGCATAAAATTGATGTTATTTGTATGGTTTTTCAGACTGACACCATCCATACCTGTTTGTGAGGTGTGCAGATTGGTGTTTTGTTGAGAACTCGTGAATGTGAGTGACATTTGAAGTTTGTGAACGCAGGGGCCCGGGTAGCTACAAGCATTCTGCAGCAGCGTGCCAATGATGTGAGAGCGAATGTTGTCAACTGGAAGTCGTACCTGCAGTAAGTGATTAGCTGCAGATCATCGTGACTGTCCTGTGCGTGCACACGTGACGCAGTTTGATCAGTTGTCATCATGTTCTAGCGTGTTGTTTTAACATAACACTGTTGTGATTCTGGCCCGAGGAAGACTTTGGAATGATGTTGTTTTTTTTCCCCCCCATGAGGGTAGCGAGCATGGAAGGAAAGCAGGGAAACTGTAGGATTCAATACTGTGACATTTTAACAAGAGAGAAGAGAACTGAGAAATTGTCTGAACAAAGTGACACCATGATTCTACAGAGAAATGCATGTGCGGTCGATTGATGCCAGACTTGAAATGTCATTCTGAAGTCTTCCTTCAGTAGTGTACTATGTTTCCTCTCATATTATTGTTGCCAAAAAAGAAAAGTATCAATGTTGTGACTTGTGTGTGTGTGTGTGTGTGTATCTGTGACCTCTTGCAGAAGTCTTGAAGCACTGGAATGCATTTGAAGAACATGTTCAGGAGGTGAAAGATAAGTCTGTCAACTGGAGGTCATACTTTCAGTGAGTCAGGATGTTTGGATTTTTTTTTTTTTTTTCTTCCCAGTGCATGGTGATTGCCTCTTGAGTTTGGCATCGAGACAGGACCAGCCCCCCCCCCCCCCCCCCCCCAAGTCCCTTACACCTCCCCACCCCCCTCAGTTTCCCCCTTTCCCCCTCTCTCTCTTCCCCTTCCTCCTCCCCCCCCCCCCCCCCCCCCTTTCCCCCACACATACCTTCCCTGCCTTCTGCCCCTTCCCCATCTTCCCCCTGTCCCCACCCCCCCCCCCCCTCCGTTCCTCCCCCCTTCAGCATTGTTCATGTCCACTATTCAGACTGTCAGCTCGCTCTTTTCTTTACTGAATGTGGGTTTGCTGTCCCTGTGCTGCTCAGGCTTTTGTTTGATAAGGGTTTGGGGTTACCAGTCCACACAATGATATCAGGTCTTGAAGGTTGCATTGTGACTGCTGATAAGTGATAAGCACTCCAGTCCAGATCCCTCAACCCTTCTTCCTCCCCTCATCCTCCATGTCCCCCCACATGCTTGCAACAACACAACCATCCACCTCATCCAGCCCCTTCTGTCCCCCACCCTGCCTGTCTCTCTTTCAAATGAATTCAAGAATGTTTTATATGGATTGCATAGATAGCCTTTTTACTTTTTTACCCTGTAACCTAAATGGTTTTTTTTCTTATAATAACTAGTGACAAAAATGTCTTTTCTTTTTAAAAAAAAAAAAAAAAGAAAGGAGGAAAGAAAAGGGAATGCAAGATCTGTGACTCAGTATGTGGGTTGCTGTCAGAAACGTATGCTGTTTTCTGTGGCATAAAGACAGAAATATGTGGCTGGCAAGAAAGATGTATCATTTAGTTAACAACAACACTGCAACTTTTAGTCACTGACCTCAGATGAATAACAGAAATAGTTCATTGACGAAAAAAAGGAGTAAGTTGTCGCTGGGAAACATACTGGCTGGCTGAGGAACCATGCAAGTGTCAAATTCCTGACATACCCGATACATCAGTAAACCTGCATTTCATCAGCATTGGAAATACATGAACAGCATTAGTTTACCTCTTCTTTTTTACGTCAAGATGGCTCTTTAAATGGTTTCTAACGCGGAACACAAGAAACGTTATGGACAAACTACATGTCCTTTTTTTGTGTGTTTTTCAAAGTCGAACAAGAAACCACAGTTTCCTGACAAGACCAGAGTAGTCTCAACCAGATTGATAACAGGATAATTTTATTTGTCCAAAAGATGGAAAATTCTTTTTCGACAGCACAGCAACCATATACCAGGACAACACACACACACACACACACACACACACACACACACACACACACACACACACACACACACACACACACAAAAGGCGTAAACTGCCTGTGTAAGATTCCATAGTAAAACAATCCCATCAGTAAAATATCTTCATGCGAGCACAAAAACACTCTTCCCACACACACTCTCCCACCTACCCGCCCCTGTCCCCACACACACATCCACACACACACACATGCACATACACATCACACATACACACGCACACACACACACACACACACGCACACACATACAGTGATACACACACACACACACACACACACACACACACACACACACACACACACACACACACACACACACACACGCATGTACATGCGCAGCTACAGTACACATCCACTGTGTTTAAAACATGGAATTAAAATTACAAAAGAGAACATCATCATCATAAAAGCAGGCAACATACTTTATTTAAATACATTCAGTTTAATAAGATGGAAATAGTAAACATGATTATTTAAGACCAGGCATCCCTCGATACATACGATTTAAACACACACACACACACACACACACACACACACACACACACACACACACACACACACACACATGCTCGCATGTGCGCGTGCACACACATGCATGCACACACACACACACATGTGCGCATGCGCGCGCGCGCACACACACACACACACACACACACACATACACACACGGCACAACACACACACACACACACACACATGCACGATTGTATTAAGAACCAGCAAAGATAAGAGTAGAGACATTCTGTTCCTCATGTGCATGGACGGATCCTGTTGTACGTCTGATGGCACTGGGGAGGAATGAGTTGGAGAGTCTGTCTGTCCTTGCCCTGACACTCAGCAGTCTGCCAGAGTCCCTCACCGACCTCCGAGAGTCCAGTTCACTGTGCAAAGGGACTTTCTTTATTTCTTTCTTTCTTTCTGCGTACGCAGGCTGATACTCCTGCGGACACTGCCTGTAGAAACAGGCAGTGGAGTTTTGTGTGTATGACCGTTTTTTTATCCCACCATTAATGCAGCCATACTCCATCTTCGGGGAAACTGTTCAAGGGGATGAATAGAGAGAGGGGAAAAAAAAAACAATCAAAAGTATGAAAATCAAACTCAGTATTTGAATTACAAAGCCGTTGGGTCATGAAGAAAGGAAAAATATTGATTTCATGTTGATTTAAGTTTTATCAAACAATTCAGTCATCTGCACAAGAAAGCACAGTGTCGTAGTTTCCTGTCCGTACCACCAGTTGCCCATAAACAGATCGGTTTGTTTAGATTTCACTTACAGATTTCCTGTCCCCACAGAAAATCAGTGTATGATTTCCTTCATGTTTGTTTGTTTGTTTGTTTTTACATTGATCTCCTAAAAGATACAGTCTCCCACTGATTGGCCAAAAGGTTTGAAAACATTGATTATAGGAGAGAACAGTGTAGGTTAACAATGTCTCCATCATTACAACAACGTCTTTGCAAATATCATATTTAAAAAATGGGGGTGGGGGTTGGGGGGAGGGGAGAAATATGGGAATGAAAAAAGACATTAGAACATAAATATAAAATCTTTCATTAGCAGTACATTGGGGCCATTATAGTCTGTCTTGAGAACATAACCATTTATATCACTGGCACATAGTTCCCTGAAGTTGGAGTATTGATGCCTTAAAGGCGGGATAAAAAACGGTCATACACACAAAACTCCACTCCCTTCGTTGGGTAGACAGGATTAATCCTTGCCAGTCTATACAGGGAGTGTCCACAGGAGTATCAGCCTGCGTACGCAGAAGGAGAAGACTTGCACATAGGCCTTTTGTCTGCTGATTCAGTCCGTGGAACCTGGCTGCTTATGTTGGTCATTCCTTGGCATCGAAAAGAGATATACCATCTACATGCAGGACATAATGAAGATAATTGAGATGAAGGAAGAAGAAATCAACTTATCTGACACACAATAGTAAAAACTGTAATGTTTTCTTTTCACTCCGAAGTGATTTTCTGCATTTCATCCCAATAAACGTTTCAATCCTGAAAATGAAAAACATATCCCCCTGTCCACCCTCCCTCCCTCCTTTCTTGCACCCTTCCCCCCTTTCCCATGACCAGACGTGTTATTACCGACATGCACAAGCTTTTTTTTTTTTTAAAACAGGATTGCTGGTCCCCCCCCCCCCCCCCCCCCCCCCCCCCCCCCCCCCCAAGAATGGGCTCCAGTGCTTTTTTTTTTTTATAATGCTGCTTTTGAGTTTTGTTTGTTAGGTTTTGTGGAAAGTTCAGTGTGAAATGGTTGTCTGGCAATATATACTGGACTATTTCCAACTCTGGCAAGCTACGACCAGTTTGCTAGCTTAGTTTGATCAAATTTTGGTCAGTCATAGGAGGGAAGAGCAGGGCCGGAGTAGCTCAATGGTAGAGCGCCAGACTCGTAATCTTGGTGATCCTGGGGTTGCGGGTTTGAATCTCCGCTAGGCCTTTTCGGTACAGAGGGATTTTTCCCTCAGAGTTGATATTGGTTCTTACTTCATTTCCCTTACAGTCCGAATGAGGCTATAAAGCGAGGTTCCAAGTGTGAACGCACGCACAACATCTTGCACACACGTAAAATCCAAACACCCAACTTTCGGAAGAGAAGACCAGTTTGGCGGTTGGTATGGATGACACATTACACATAGCGTGCACCCTGCGTGAGAAATGGAAGGAATGAAGGAGGCAAGGAAATTGAGTGAACCATATTGACTGGATGACACAGGAAACGACTTAATGAAGCGCCAGCTGGCAGCTCTTCAGTCAGCACTGTCCAGGTAGGCAGCCCATGGTGTAAACAAGTGGGGAATATAAAGCGCTTAGAGCTTGGTCCCTGGCAGAGGATAGGCGCTATATATAAGCATTCATTATAATAATAATTTTTAAAAAAGACAATGCGTGATGAAGGGCTGCAGAACAGAAAAAGTGACAGTGCAGAGAGAATTTCTGAGAAATGTTTCTGGTAGCATTTCACCACTGATCAAAGGAAGCGAATCTGGCTCAGCTCTTGGGGCTGAAGCATCACTTTATGGGTCATCTTTACACTGTGTTAGACACAAAAATCTGACTAACGGAGCTTGCACAAAGGCCATAGCTTGCAAAGGTTTGACAGGGTATGTATAGTTTGCCAGGCAGCATGTATAAAAATCACCATTTCACTTCATTTTGTTTGTTTATTTGTATGTCTTTTTTTCTGTGCTGTTTTGCTATACACTATTAACAATTAAGTGTGCTGCACGGTCAGGGGTGTTTTGTTTTTCAAGGTATGCCTCGGTTTGTTTCAAAACGGTTTTGTAAATCCTTTGTATCATAAACTGCCTGTTTCTTTAATGCTATGTGCAACAGCAGAGGGGTTTTTTCCCCCTCCGTGTATATCACTCTTTTCTTCAACATACATCTGACTGATGCTGGTGCATGTGTGTATGAACCAGTGCACTATTCTGTTTCTGTGTGTTTCTGTTGCCCACCCACCATGGCCACCTCTCTCTCTCTCTCTCTCTCTCTCTCTCTCTCTCTCTCTTTTTAGTGATTCCGATAACATACCTAACTAACTAACTTGTGATAAGAAAAATAATCAGCCTGTTGTATTATGATTAAAATCATTTCAGTTTGTGACATTAGAGAGTTTGTTGTATTACATTTACGGCTTGTAAACTCTTGTCAAGCTCCTCCTGAAGTACAGTATAGGTGGTTCTTGTTTCAACCCATTTCATGCTATAAATAGCAATCATGGTACAAATGTACATGACACTTGCTTTCTGAGAACCACTTGCACTGTTTTCAAATTGCAAAGGCCCCTGCCTCAGGCTTGCAGAGCTGAACTGCTTGCTGCATGTGTTTTGGTTAACATACATTGAACATCCACCCAGAGTTGGATGCTCTGACTGATGAGCAAGGCTTCAACACAGCATGTTGGAAGTGACTCAGACTTCCTCTGCACGTACAAGGAAATGTTGCGCAAACTTTGGTGACTAAGTGAACAGGATTTGTCATAAACCTTGAATATATATATCAAGCACTTGAGCAGCTTCAGACTTTAGGTTTAGATGATGGCATGGACTTTGATGATCATTGCAGTAGTTCCAGTAGTGGAATGGATGGTAGAGCAAACTAGAGATCGTTTCCAGTGGTACATGTAGAAAAGTGTACTGATGTGGGAGGAAGGCATGGCTTGAACAGCCCAGAGCGTCTTGATGAAGAATGAGCAATGATCTGGAAATGACAAAAATGACTTTCTTTGGCTTAAGACAGTAGATTGGCCACAGGATTTGTTTGGTTTTTTAACCCTCTGCAGCACCATCACACACCGTCAGGCTGAATGGCCAGACCCCTACACAACACCCCCACTCGCCCTTGATGTCTTTGATCTGATTTTGATGATCAGAGTGTAACAACCTTTAAATCTTGTCTTTTTTACCGATCCAGTGTTTTCTAATAGCTTTGTTTACATCTCTGGGAGTGTTTCTATGGTTTTAACTAGGATTGCCAAGCCTTTTTGCTGACTGCATTTATCGCTCTGGAGGTAAAAAAGTCACTTGGAATTTTACGTTTTGATGGAAGGGTATAAGAATGTTAGCATTTGTATATTTCAAATGTCTGGGTTTGTTGTTGTGTTGTTGTCGTACCCTGGCTGAAAGACTCCAGGGATCATCCAAACAGCCAAAGTACTGAACACTATGGTACAAATGCATCAGCTGGCGATGAGAACATTACGTGTGTGACAGTGTTTTCATTTGCCTTTGACTGTTTTTGATTAACCGACCACATGGGCAGCCACACACCGACTTCGGAGGATTTGGGAGACTGATGGTTTTTATGTTAGGAGCTTGTCACAACTGAAGACAATCCCTGCATAACTATGCTGAGCATAACAACATTTTGATGTAGCCTTGGGTGTTCTAGCCTGTGTCAGGCCAACAGCCTTAAGCCAAGGCGAGTCTGGGTTTGGTTGTTCATTGAATGATTTTTCTTAAATGAATTCATACAAATGTCATGTTTGATGAGAAATGTCAGATGAGAAAAACCATCATTTGGGAGCAAGTCAGATTGAGCCGACTATGCTAGATATTTTGTTAATCCAGCCTGTTCATTTTCTGGTGGGAGACTGCTGTGCTTTTATGTCTCACGAGAGTGCACACCCTTTTTTTTCACTTCTAAGCAATGATATGAAGACAGTGGTGATGGTTGATGAATGTTTCATTCAGTTCCACAGCAATTTCTTTTATTGCTTTGTGAATGTGGTAACTGTCTTCAATTTGAATTACTTCTGTCAGTACATGTTTTAAGGACATTCGGTCTGTTATGTTTATGCTGTCAGGTTTCTCTGACAAATACTATGGATAAGTTTGGAGTGTTAGAACAAAATAGCAAGTTCAGGTGTTGCGGAAACTGGGAAGATTCGCATGAAATGATATTTTCAGTTGCTGTAGAAATCTGGAATGTCTGAACAAACTTTCCTGTTTTTTTTTATCAGGAGAAAGACAAACACTTTTGCTCAAGATACTATGTTTTGTTTGACATTAAATGTTAAGATTCAGTAGCATCTTACTGAGCTTGAATGTGTCAGTCAGTGGCTATTTTTCAGCTTTTTTTTTTTTCAGTTTTATTTCCATCATACCCGAACAGACCAAATGGCACCTTTAAGGGCTGCTAATGTTAATGAACAGGCTGCTTAATGTTCCATCCTGATTGCATTTTATCAGATAATGTTTAAAAGGGTTAGGATTGAACTGAACATGTCAAAATCGCTTTAACTGATGTCCATATATGTGTGTGTGTGTGTGTGTGTGTGTGTGTGTGTGTGTGTGTGTGTGAGTGCGTTGTGTGTGTGTGGTGTGTGTGTGTGTGAGTCTGTGTTGTGTGTGTGTGTGTGTGTGTGTGTGTGTGTGATTGGTCCCTAGTGATACACTTTGAGGGGGTGTCCAGCACTGAAAGTTAGGGTTCCAGTTGTGGAGGTTGCATTGGATACTTCTTCTCTTTCTTTCTGACTTTATCTGTTCTGCCTTCCGTACCATCTCAGGTATCGATTGGCATTACTCCTACACTGCTCATCGTGATTCCCCCCAGACACCGCGGGGTCCAAGTTCATCCTGTGGCAGACCTATGACCAGCAGTCCACAGGGAGTGATCCGTGTCAGCTCATACTTGGCTATCCTCCAGAAAAGACACAGCAGTTTTCTTGAGATATCCAATTCATTTGGTTGTGTATGTTCTAGACACTGGTCACAAACATCCATTTTAACAACTTTCATGTTTCGCTGTGCAGCCACTTCAGCTAGTGAGTGAAATTTTCCCTCTGCTACGGTATGGAGCGTAGAGGGTGAGACTTGTGTAGATATTGGATGTTGGGCAAAAACCAGTTCCACTGAACCTCATTGAAGTGACTCAGCGGTGGTGCAGAGTGTGGTCTGCTGGGTAACCTCATAGCATCCTGATGTTGACTGTTCCTGTGGCGTGCAGGGACTGGGACTAGACGTGCCTGTGGATGTGTGTGATGTAGATGGAATGAAGGGCCCTGACTGGACACAAAGCATGGGACAGAGATTTTTTTTTTTTTTTTTTTAATGGCTCTCCCGCATAACCCCTTCATGGCAAATGCCCTGAACTGGCCGAGGTCAAAGATTTCAGACTTGTGCTCCACAAGCATGGATATTAAAAGGGGGGGGGTTGGGGGGGGACTGAGGTCTGTCTCCCCGGCAGCAGGAAGTAGAAGGTCACAAATTTGAAAAACAATGTTTTTCATATCTACCACATTCTCTGAAGAGGAGGAGGAAGAGAATCACACCTTAGATTTGCATTCGGTCTAGGATTTTGACAGGTGTGTGATGTATTTTATCATAAATGGTTGGATTTTTACTCATAATCTTCATATTGTCATTTGTGTGACTGTTACTATTACCGTCACTGTTGCTTTTATAATTTTGTAGTTGTTGATTCTGTGTTCTTTCTGTTGCCACCATTTCATTAGTTATCATCATTATCTTTCTCTTCATCACTATCAACATCATTCGTATAATTATAATTGTCATCATCAATGTTATCATTGTCATGGTTTTAATATTTTGAAAAAGTACTATTTTTGTTCATAAAATCTCAGTTTTATAGTTTTGATTTTCTGAAAAGAAGTTACTGTTCAAGCTAAAGAAAGTAAAATAAAAAGGAAAGAAAAATTGGATCATGGTTTCAGTATAGTCATGGTTTCAGTCATGTGAAAAAGTGCCATTCCCAGTGATGCAACTATGATGTATGTGTGATGAAACCACAATTTCTGTTGGACAACGGATGCTGATAATCATGTCCCATGTACGTTCATTGTGTCAGGGGTCAGATGATCTCCAATGAGGTGTACAACTTCATCTCTAACTTTGACAAGGCCGGCCCAGAGGAGAGGGCCAGCATGATCAGCTCCAACCCCATGCAGGTCAGACCTTCTGTTTGCTCAGTGAATTTGAACACACACACACACACACACACACACACACACACACACACACACACACACACACACACACTGCAGGTCAGACCGTCAATTGCTCAATGAATTTGAAAACACACACACACACACACCACACACACACACACACACACAACACTAATGGTGGCTTATGATTTATTGTATAGAGAAAAGTTACGATTGTAGCTTTGGACAGAAAATTGATTCCAGCTGAGCTGATTTTTTTTTTTTTTTTTTTTTTTTTTGAGGAAGACATTTTCCATTGTTACTTTTTTTTTATAATATATTTAAACTGACGTGATAAATGGCTTTGTTACCTCCGCTAAGAGGTTATGTTTTCACGTGCGTTTGCACAGTTGGTATGCCAGTATGTCAACAGTGTTACACACAGAAACTATAGAACCATGGGAAGACGGAACGTGGCCAGGAAACAAGCCCACTGAATTTTATTGCAGACCCAGATTAAAGGATGGAGCCATATACATTTCTTTTCAGGAGAGGGTGGCACTCTCCTGAGTTCCTTTCTAGTTAATTTGCTATTGCCATTAGCCCAGCCCACTCGATGATGTTTGATAATAGTAATGATGAAGATCATAATTGTGCTTGCCCCTTGAATATCTGAGCCTGGGTTGTTTATAAAAAGGGGAAAAAAAAAAAAAAAAAAAAAAAGCAGAAAGAAAAGTGAAGATCTGAATCCAAGTGCAAGCCATCAGTGCTCTTATTTATCTCACTCCCAGCTGCGATTTCACTCCAAACTGTACTTACTGAAGGGGAAAAAAAAGGGTACCATTCAGTTCAGAGTTCTGGGATCATGTTTGTATTCATGGAAGTGTAATCATGTGCATGCACTGTAGTCATATCTATACTGTGCAAATTCAAGCACATCTGGATCTCCGTCAAAGGACCCATCCAATGAAGACTTCTTTCTTTTAGAACGTGGTTCTTCTTCTTCTTCTTGTTGTTTTAAAACCTTTTTTTCCCCTCAGTATCTATCTACCATAGACTGACCTTCCAGCTTATTAAGCTCTCTGCCATTCCAGATCCAGCCTTTAAAAGTCCCTTAACCCTCTTGCATTTGTTTTGCCTGTATCTGGCTGCTGTGTTTGTCTCCCCTGGTGTTGGTTACGGCCGCAACCAGCCGCACGTGCCGCATTATTTATCCCTCACACATTGCAGCCTTGTTTTAAGTCGAGGCTGGCCAGAATAAATGGGCATCCCTGAGAGGTGCCCAGTAAATTTGAGCAGTAGTATGGGGCACAAAACTAGGGTCGTGAACTAACCGCATTCCATTGATTTCTGAAAAAAGAAAACTACGAATACTGAGAGCAGTTTTGGGCTGGAAAATGTAAATGCAAGAGGGTTAAAGGGGGAATGTGACCCCCCACCATGGAATGAGTAGTTGTCATCTCATTTGCTGTTTGCTGATAGAAGCCAGTTCAGGGGTCTGCGGTGTCAGAAGGCATTTGAGGGATAAAAAATTGAAAGAAATATAATGATTCTCCATGAGCATTTTACTGTCAATAAATTCTTGCTATTTTGCATCTTTTTTTTTTTGTTAATGTGTTATTTTAAAGTCAGAATTTGGCTAGTTGGTTCTGTACTAAAAGTCACCACATTCTTGGAGGATTTTTTATATAAGAACATGAAATTTTCATGAAAGGACAACTTACTTTGTGATTTTTTTCCCCCTCAGTTTTTATAGATTTTCTATGAAAAACACATGTTTAAAAGAATTTGTCCCAGGAAGTAAGTATTTCTTTCTTATTGTAAAGCATTTTCATCACTAAAAGGAGTATGAAAAATACATTGATTAATCTGAATATAACCCTCTGGTGGCAAGCAAATCATTTTGTAGTGGAAGATCACAAATATATCGGATGAAAGAAGGACACGTTGAAGCTGCTGTTTGGAGGTTTTCAGGTAATAAATGCATTTGTTTTTGTGATTTTTTTTTTCCTATCCTTTTTTTTCACTATCTAAAAACTGCATTTGGCAACACACAAGCAGTTGAAACGTGACAATAGCGGACGTAAGGTCTGTAGCAGGTCAAATCGCGTTTTCGTTTCTCTGTAAAACCGTGTTGTCCTTCCAGTTTTAGAAATATGTTTATTAATGTGTTCATGATACACCCAATTTGATATTACGGTAGGAATCCACATGTTTGTGAACGGTTTGACTATTTAATGTTAATGCACGTATGTGGATTTCTGGTGGGATTTATTAAGATATTGTACTTTCAGTTCTGCATACAGAAGTGTTCATGTGTCATGTTGTTGCAGTTTGCTGCCATTTTCCGTAACCTGATAGACAAGATCGCCAAGGATCAAACGCTGCAGTACATTCTGACAATGCTGGACGATGCCCTTCAGGTGACTTGTGTTCTTTCTCTTTCTCTGATTCTTTATGCATGTGTGCGTGTGTCTGGATGAGGGGTGTTTGAGTGTGCATACAGTGTGTGTATATGTTGTCTGTATGCCTGTGTTAAGTATTTTTCTGTCTGTGTCATTCCACACACACACACACACACACACACACACACACACACACACACACACACACACTCATTTGCCCTTGCACTTAGGTTTCTTGTTATCTCCCTCCTCCCCTTCCATTCTCTCTCTCACTCTCTTTCTCTGTATCTCTCTCTCTCCCTCTCTTTCTCTCTCTCTCTCTCTCTCTCTCTCTCTCTCTCTCTCTCTCTCTCTCTCCCTCTCTCCCCCTCTCACCCCTTTATTTGTATTTCATTTGCCAAACCCAGATATTTTATCATCTTCATGACTTATTTGTTCAGTTTGATTCTTCAAGAATCATTTGAACTCTCTCTGTGTGTGTGTGTGTGTGTGTGTGTGTGTGTGTGAGTGAGAGTGATACTCTGTGTCCATTGATATAGATATGGCACTGAACAACAGTAGCCTGACATACACATGTGATCCTGTCATAAAAACACCAAGATCAGAATAACTCAGTATAGTGCTGGACTTGTGATCCAGGGGTTGCAGGTTTGAATCCCTGCCCAACCATTTTGGTACAGGAAGACGTTTGACCTGGAAGTTACCGTTGGTTCCAATGCCATTTCCCAGAGAGTCTCAAGTATGAGACTGCAAAGCAAGGTTCAGTGGGTGAACGCATGCATAAAATTCTGCACACAAGTAAAATCCCACCAACAAATTTCAGAAGAGAAGACCACTGTAACGGTTGGTGTGGATGACACATATACGCATTGCACGCATCCTCTGTGTCAGATTGAAAGGATGAGCTGAAAAATGTGACATTTGATGAATGAGGCTGGAAACAAGTGAGTGTAAGGCCAGCAGGCAGCACTTCAGTCAGCTCTACCAAATGAGCAGCACGTTGTGTAAACAGGAGTGTGGATTGTAAAGCACTCAGAGCTTGGTCGTGAACCGAGGATAGGTGCTGGTTAAGTTGTTGTTGTGTCATACTCTGGCTAAAAGACTCCAGGGACATCGGAACAGCCGAAGTACTTCAACACTGTGGTACAAATGCATCAGCTGGGATTGAGAACATCACGTGTGTGACTGTTTTTGATTACCCTGCCACGTGGGCAGCACACTCCGACTTCAGAGGATTTTTTGGTGACTGTTGTTGTTGTTGTTGTCGTACCCTGGCTAAAAGACTCCAGGGATCATCCGAACAGCCAAAGCACTTGAACACTATGGTACAGATGCATCACCTAGGGATGAGAACATTATGTGTGTGACTGTTTTTTGATTACCCCGCCACATGGGGCAGCCACACTCCGACTTCGGGGGAATCGATAATGTTATGCTAGGAGCTTGTCACAACTGAAGACAATCCCCGCAAACATATGCAGAGCATAACAACATGTTGGATGTAGCCTTTGTGTTCAAGCCTATGTCAATTGGCCTGACACAGCCTTAAACCAAGGTGGGCTGGTAGTGTAAAATCAAACAATCAATCGGTCAGAAACCATACTGGAATTATTCTTCATCTGTCTTTTTTCCTCTCCAGGAGGACCACACCCGTGTGGACATCTTCAAAGAGTATGCCAAGAAGCGAAAAAGAGTCGGTGTGGCAACCCTTCTTCCTGCTGCTGGAGCGAAGTGACATGTTCATCGTCCATCAGGTGTTTGCTTCTTCTTTTTTTTTTTTAAATCTTATTGCATTCTTTTTATTCTGTTTCTTTTCTCCAGTACCTTTTCAGGATATGAAAAGAGATATAAACTTGGGTCACTACAATCGCCTTGCCTTGAGGGTCAGGTGAAGATCTTGTTGTCCTAACCAGGGTGATATGTTCTTCATGATAGGGACCAATCCTAGCCAGGTTAATATGTTCTTCATGATAGGGACCAGACCCCTGCTGCCATTTGCACATGTGAGTCCCATTAAGTATGTACATCTGCATATGTGAGTCCCATTAAGTATGTACATCTGCACATGTGAGACACAGTAAGTATGTACATCTGCACATGTGAGTCACAGTATGTACATCTGCACATGTGAGTCGCAGTAAGTATGTACATCTGCACATGCGAGTCCCATTAAGTATGTACATCTGCACTTGCGAGTCACAGTATGTATGTACATCTGAACATGTGAGTCACAGAAAGTATGTACATCTGCACATGTGAGTCACAGTAAGTATTACATCTGCACATGTGAGTCACAGTATGTATGTACATCTGCACATGCGAGTCCCATTAAGTATATACATCCGCACATGTGAGTCACAGTATGTACATACATCTGCACATGTGAGTCGCAGTAAGTATGTACATCTGCACATGCGAGTCACAGTAAGTATGTACATCTGCACATGTGAGTTACAGTGGATATGTTATATTAAACCTACTGTTTAAAGAAACGAAACAAAATTCACACAGGGATGAAAGTGGGTACAGGTGCATATCTACCTATGCTGACATATCTCATGTTGTTATTGTTAAATATGTTTGGGGTCATTGGGAGATTCTGGGATTTGGTTTGGGTTTGGTTTTTGTTGTTGCTGGTGGTGGTGGTGTTTTTTTGTTTGTGTTTGTTTAATTTTGTGTTTTGTGTGTTTGTCAGTTCAGTTTATATCATGCAGACAAAACTTAGTTTTTCTGTCTGTATCTTCTGTAAGTGCTATCATCACAAAGCTGGACACTTTCACAAACAAGATCAGAGAAGTGACATCTGTCAACATGCCTTCATCAAGTTAAACATATCTTCAGAACTTATGCAGTTCCTAGGGAGGGAGGTGTTTTAAGATTGTTTTTTTTTGTTTTTTTTTTTTTCATTTGGTGCATTGCAGTTCTCTTCTTCCATGCTATACCTTCCCCATCCCTAAAGAGGAACAGGTACCCACCTCCTGCTGGATGAACTGACTTGGTGTGCTCAAGCAAACCACAGGTCTCACAACAGGCTTCTTTGTGCTTAACCTCAGCTTTTTAATGGGCAGCCTCGAAAGGGTTAAAGGTAGCATTTTAAATGGCAATAGGGAGCTAATTGCGTTAAGAAAAAGTGCTTTATGGATACATGGGAATGACCGCTCAGTGAATATCGCAGGTCATGTATTTTCGGGGGGGGGTGGGGGGGGGGGAGGTAGTGTAGTATATGTCTGTCACCTATTGCTCCGTGTCCTGCAGTAAACACATGCAGTCAGTTCAGTGAGAGGCTGTTTACATTCAGGACTTTCCCAGCAGTCTGCACAAACCCGATTCTGCTGAATCAACTTTAACTTCGTCTTGTACTTACTGTTCATTTTGTGCTTGTTTAGGAAAGAGAAATTTCTGATTTCAGTCCAGTCGCATCATCGCCAAAATTGCCTGCTGGAGTAAGAGCCCATGGACCGAAGAAGTCTGCAGAGCTACCTGATATGGCTGAAAGAACAGCTCAAACACCCAGTAAGTTGCTGAGGAAGAATCACTGAGACACTGTATGTTATGTACCAAAAAAAAAGAAGAAAAAAAAAAACAGCTCAAACACCCAGTAAGTTACTGAGAAAAATCACTGAGATGCTGTATGTTATGTGCAAAAAAAAAAAAAAAAAAACATAAACACCCAGTAAGTTACTGAGAAAGAATCGGTGAAACACTGTGTATGTTATGTACAAAAAAAAAAAAAAAAAAAAAACAGCTGAAATACCCAGTAAGTTACTGAGAAAGAATCAATAAAACGTCGTGTTTGTTGGGTACAAAAAAAACACACACACCAGAAATTCCCTGTAAATTACGTAGAAAAAATGGCTGAAAATGTCGTTTCAGTTGCCTCTCTCGCTCTGTCTGTCTCTGTCTGTCTGTCTGTCTGTCTCTCTCTCTCTCTCTCTCTCTCTCTCTCCCTCCCTCCCCCCCCTCCCTCCCTCACCCTCTATGTGTGTGTGTGTGTGTCTCTCTCTCTCTCCCCCCCCCCTCCCTCCCTCACCCTCTGTCTCTCTCTCTCTCTCTCTCTCTCTCTCTCTCTCTCTCTCTCTCTCTCTCTCTCTCTCTCTCTCTCTCTCTCTCTCTCTGTCTCCTCCCTCGCCCTGTGTGCGTGCACACTTACTTTGATAAACTATTAGTCCCCCTCCCCCTCCCCCCCGGTCAAAGTAGGGTGACCTAACTCCTGATACTCTCACGATCCTAGTTCATGAGATAAAAAGCCAGCAATAAACGTCATAGTTGGGGGATGGTCTGGCCCATGCTCACAGCCATTTGCTTTATCAGAACACTATTCAGTTCAGTGTTTTATTGACTTTATTCCGATTGTTTTTCCATTCATTATGACGTCACCACCAAGCACTTTACGTACTTTCCTAATACAGATGAAGAAGACCCAGACAGTCACGAGTAAAGAACGATAGTGAGGGCTTGACCGAATTATTCCAACGTGAAGCGTTGGACCGTTGCCAACTTGTTATGAGAGGCTGATAGACGCCCACTTACTACCCTACCGCGTGTGCCCCAGTGTGTTTTTTTTGCGTTGAGCCAGCCAGCACTGACTGACTGTTCACTAACTCTATGTGAGGGAGCCAACTAAGACTTTAGGCAACGAACTTCACACACACGCTGTGGGCCCACTCTCGCTGGTCGAGGTTGAAGGGGGCGTGGCCAACTGACACGTGAGAGGCGAGTATCACAGACGTCTTTCGAGTGGGTGTACAGCTGATTATATAGATCAACTGAATGACAAGGGTTCAGAGACCAACAGGCACATGAATGACTTTGTGTTCATAAAAAAAAATATATATATATATTACTGTTGAGAGTGAAAGGGACGGGTGTGTGTGTGTGTGTGTGTGTGTGTGTGTGTGTGTGTGTGTGTGTGTGTGTGTGTGTGTGTGTGTGTGTGTGTGTGTGTGTGTGTGTGTGTTCCTTTTTTCTTTCTTACATGTGTACCAGTTAGGCATAAGGTGTGTGTGTGTGTGTGTGTGTGTGTGTGTGTGTGTGTGTGTGTGTGTGTGTGTGTGTGTGTTCCCTGCTATTGTAGTAGTTGTATTTGTGGCTGTTTCATGCACTTTTCTGTTGGAAATACCATACTTTCTGGTCTTCAGTTGTGAGTGGAGTATTTTTTCCTCCATTGTTGAGAGTTTGTTGGCATTCTTTCTTTATTTTTTTTTACGCTTAGAAGAAACATAACATTCTTTTTTTATTTTGCATTTTTTTTTTTGCACTTGAAATCACTAAAAAAATTGAAATTGTTGTTGACTTACCATTACTAACATGTTATGATATAATAAAAGTACAGTGTATCTCCTCCATTTTACAAAAAATAGCATGAGAATTGGTTGTTAGTTCCAGAGATATCCGCGTTTCACATATGCTGGTATACAATAAGAGCTTTTTTTTTGGAAAAATGGCTGGCGATGGAGATTTATGCAAAATAGAATGTCTGGCGGTGAAAGGGTCTTTTGTTCGTGTGTGTTTTCTTTCCTGTACACATATACTGGCAAACAGGTGCATGTGCCTATAAGTGTTATGACGATGATGTACAAAAAATATGCGTGCTTGTGACGTATAGTAAATGCGCATTAAGCTTCTTCATCACATTTTGAAAAAAAAATGGTCCTGCAAAATAGAGATGTATGGACGTGTACAAGTACCCAGTCTCATTCTTTTGTGATTACACTCATAGAGGCAAACCAGTGGTATGCGAGGTGGGGTTTTTTGGGGGGTGGAGGAGGGGGGGGGGTTGTAATTTTTTTTTTATGTGTACGTAGTACCAAGCTTTACTGTTTTTGACATGCTTGCAAATTGTACCCTAAATTGACCGTGCTTTTTTTTTCTTATGAGTTTTAAATGCACTTTTTCACCTTGTTTTGATTTTGATTTTGAGACTGGAGAATATTGAGGCTGGTGTGGAGCGGTTGAACGGGAGAAAGAAGGAAATTCAAAGAAATATTCTGTCAGCTTGTCTCTAAAGTGAACCATCTTCTTTCGCTGTGCTAGATATAAAAAAGGCCCACTGGGTTTTTTTTTTTTTTGTTGCTTTTTTTTGTTTTTTTTTTTTTTGGGGGAGGTTTTCCTTTCCCCCCCCCCATCCTCTTTCCTTTTTTCCCCTCTTCCCCTGTTGGCTGCCCCCCCCCCCCCCCCCCCCCACTCTGTCTTAATTTTCAACACTTGTATGTCCCCTCTCCCCCCATGTCACTTCTGCAGAAGATTGGAAAACAATTACTCTGAAACATTTGATTTTTATTTTCATCAGTTCCATCATTATTTGAAAAATGAGTATCATTGATTTGTATACACAAATGTGTGAGATTCTGGCATATCAGGGACAGAAGATCACTTGAGTTATAAGTTTCTTTTCTGGATCAAAGTCTTATTAGAGAAAATAATTCAGATAATGGTTGGCAATTTTTTTTGTGTCTTAGATATTTGACGAAAATCTCAGTCATATCAGTTCCCTTTTCTTATGTATACATACACACGACTCTACGTATACATTCCACACAGACACATGAACATGGACAGACGGGCGGACAGACACAGACATGCAGGAGGCGCGCAGGAGCACCTGCGCGTGCACGTGCTCACATTCACACATTTACGCCCCCCCCTCTCCTCCCTCGCCCCCCTCCCCCGCGCACGCACTTCTCTCTTTCCTCTCTCTCTCTCTCTCTCTCTCTCTCTCTCTCTCTCTCTCTCTCTCTCTCTCTCTCTCTCTCTCCTCTCTCTCTCTCTCTCTCTCTCTCTCTCTCTCTCATATCGCTGCACGGGCATGTGCCTTTTTCTTTAGAATACCTCCATCAAGGCTAGGATGGGTTGGGAGGAGTTGACTGCTTTATTTAGATGGGAATGAGGGTCAGAGTTTTTTTTTTGTTTGTTTGTTTGTTTTGTTCTGTTTCTTGAGGATATGGAGGTGGCTGCTTGAAGGACTTTCCAACGATGCATTTTGCTTCATGTTTGCACATGAGCACCACATTTGATGACAGTGTTTGGAATTAAAAATAAGTGAAGTGTACAAACATCTCAATGGAAATTAGATGGTCATCTCTGTGACCTTTATGGGCAAGGACTTCTTAATCATGAATGTTACGGCCCAGATAGAGACAACCCAGAATTCTTTCAAGAAATTGAAGAGCGCATTCAGCAATTAAGGAAGCCACATCAGATGATACCAAGTGATTGGAATTTAGCATTGAACCCAAATATTGACTATGATAATTACAAACATACAAACATTCCAAAGGCAAGTGAAACTGTTAGTGATATGATGGCCAACCTGGATATGATCATCGTTTAAGGATGATGTGTTGAGTATTAGGCATTCTTGATATGCGTAAGTTTGTTTATGTGTTATGTGCCATTTTTTTTTTTCTAAAGTCTCATATCAAAATACAAAACAGCAGTACAGAGACAGACTGTTACAGGTGAATGAATACCACAGCACAGTGGCCAGGTGTCTGCAGATGATGGTGAGGATTGACAGTTATCGCCAGGTGTTTTGTGGACGTCGACGGCATCGCAGTGTGAGTCCTGTGTTTGCTGTACTTGGCTCAGCACTGTCCTTGGTGTCTTGTGGCTCCATCTAGAAGGACCCAGTGTCTTTGCATCATTGTAAAATTTATGTATTTGAACAATGCTGGAATACATGCTAAGGGTCTTTGCATTCAGAGGATATTTCTGATCACAATGATTTTTTTTTAATTGCTTGTTTGATTGGACAACGTGCAGACGCAGTCCACTTCCAGTACACTGACTACTTAGGAAAAAAAAAAAAGGAGAGTGGGGGTAGGCAACTTGAGTTTTTACAGGAAAATTGTAACTTTTTTTGGGGGTGTCATCTCTCGTCTCAAGCATCAGATTAAAAATGTTCTTGAAAATGGCCATTTTTCAGTGCTGACAAGTTGTGGTGTAAGCAGTGTGCAAGTTGCTGTGTGTCACAGGATATCGTCTGTTCTGGTGGGCCATGAGAAGATTGGGTTCCAGATTGTCTACCAGCTCATCTTCTGTCTCTGGTGCCTGTCCTTTAACACCACATTGGTCGAGAGAATGAACAGGTCAGTGTATTGAGTGATCCTATCTGTCTGTCCTGGAGTCTGCATGTGTGTGTGTATGTGTGTGCGTGCATGTGTGTGTGCCTGGTAACACTTACCAGCAATGCTATTGCATGTGTCTCAGATTGAAACTAATCCCTGTATTTACAAACAGAATACAGTGCAGAAAAGTCATGTGGAATAAATTGGAAAATGCTATTGCATGTGGTATTTAGTGTAGCATAACAAGATACCAAATGGATATCCTGACAAGAAATTGTTTGTGATTTTCTCCATCAGTGAGGTAGTTATTGGTTTGAAATCTGATCATAAACAGTGACAATAACTCAGAGGCTCTGTAGTTCAGAAATTGCAAGGAGTTTCAAGAAGTGACTTCCTTTGAAACTGTAGGTCTACAGAGCTAAAATTTTTAATACGGGAGAGAGAGAGAGAAGAAGGAAAAAGATGAAGAATTTGACGTAAGGATGATGTATATATCTTATGATGAATTGGCGGAAACCATGTGTAACATCGCTGGATGTGGAACTGACTGGATGACAATAGCAGTCATCACTTGGTGCACAAACTCGGATGCCAGGGGACTGAGGTGGCCATTGAGTGCTGTGGTTTGAACACTGAAGTGCAGATTTAACAGGAATGAAGATGGCTGACGTCCCATGCCGATGTTGAAGAACACATAAAGACATGCTGCAACTATCAATAGCAAGCAGCTTGAGGTGTCCATTGTTGTAAAGTATGGAAGAGGGATGAATCAGTGAGTCAAGAAATTTTTTTTTTTCTGTTTTCCTTGGCTCAGCACAGTTCATCTGGGTGACTGTTAATGGCTAGAATTTTTTTTTTTTTTTTTTTTTTTTTTACATTTTTAGCTGTGACTTCATTGACTTTTGTGCCTCATTGCATATTTACAAAGGACTATGAAAACTTGTTTGTGTTTGAACAAATTTGGCCAGTTAGTGTTTATTGTAGCTTCGTACTGGGACTTTTTGGTTTAAGGGCATTGATTTTTTTGTTTTCTTTTTATGAATGGGTATGTGTAATACGTTGCTGGAAAATTATTTCAGGATTTTGTTATGTTTCTGTGATGATTTTTCAAGATGGCTAGGATGGTCATAATTGAGTTTAAGGACTGCTGGGATGACCCCAGTTTGGCTGTCAGGATCAGGAACTGTTCTCTACTTGCGCTTCTGATATTGGCTGTGGATATGTATCATGTAATGCCATTACCTGTGTCACAGGATGAACCTAATTCCTGTACTGGCGGACATTCTTAGCAGCACACAGAGGGAGAAAGTGACTCGCATCATTCTTGCCTTGTTCAGGGTAAGGAAGTTAACCTCTTCTCCACTTCAGAAGTCTTTGTCTTTCCAAGCCCCGGCCACCTGTAAAACAAACTTCCTCTGTCTCTCAAACACTTTGATTCTCTCACTGTATTCAAGACAGGCTTAAAAATATCTCTCCTTTTGTTAGCTTATGGATAATGCTTGCATGAAATATGTGTTAATTGGCATGTGTACATTGGGTTTGGACTGTTTCTATGTTACGTCTGTATCCATTACAGGTGTGAAGTATGCATGAATGAAAGATTGAATGGGAGGTAGTCGTGATGTTATTCAGTGACCCAGTGTGAGGCTGTCTCTAAGACGTACACTAAACAAAGTTCTGATATTACAGACTGCTGCGGAGTGGGGAAAGTGTGGGTGTTTTATTGCATTTCCAACATACAAAAAATGAAAGCATACAAATTAATAGTTATGAAAAAGGTTCATCTGGACAATCTTATATCTGAAAAAAACACTATTCTGCTGGTTGTGATATTCTGAAAAAAAAATTTTGTCATATACTGCCTATACAAACAGCAGACATATATAGACGTGTCACAATTCACCACTGTCATCTGAAAGAAAGGAAATCATTAAGCATATCATTTAAAGTAGTCTTTTTCACACGCCCTTGTTTTCTTCTGCCTTTATGAGTTTTTTCCTTCTCTCTCGTGAGTGCATGCCAATGTGTGTAAGTGGCAGAGGGAAGGGGGGGGGGGGGGGGGGGGGGGGGGGGCTATGGGCGGGTGGGGGGGGGGCATTCATATTGGTTTGTCTGTGTTATGTGCATGGGTGGAGGGGGAGGGAGGACAGGGATGGGTGAGAAGCATGTTGGGAGTAAAAGGTATATAAATTAGTGTCCTCGTTGCTGAATTCAGATGTGTGAGCGTGTAGAAGCACTTGTGTTTGTTGCAGAGCACTGCTGAAATCTCCTATCACCATGATTATTGTTGAATTATATCCAGTACATATTTTGGCAGTAAAATAATTTACCCAAGCTTGTTAGAGCGACAGAATCTGAATTGTGTTCAACTCTTATATTACTATGGGTTCTTTTACATACATGTTAAGTGCAGGCTGCACAGATCTCACTTGAAAGGCTAGCACCCACCACCACTTGTGGTCCAGTGTAGAAGAGACGGAAGATAAAACAAGCAAAAAAAAAAAAAAGTCCCATGTGAGACTCGGACAACAGTCCAGAGGTGGTGTCACCTCCAGGGTTGATGTGTCTACCCATGAAGCCAAACTCTGCATCATTTATGGATACAGGAAAACATCGGGGTGAAGATGAAATAAAAATAAAGTTTATAAAAACCTTTTGGTGGTAGTTGAACCCCTTGGAAAATAGGTTACTGACGTTTCAAGCCATAGGCCCGTTGTCAAAGTGAAGAGAAAAGAAGTATTCCCCATAGTGATGGATTGCAGGCGCTGAAACACTACTTGCAGAAGAGTGACATCAAACACCTTCACATCCCTACCATCCTCTGCTTAGCAGAACTGGGTTCTCTCCCTGAACTCGTTTGCCTTCGAGGACCATCACTACCTACAAACGAGAGGGGTCGCCATGGGCACAAAGATGGGCCCCAGCTTTGCATGCTTGTTTGTAGGCTTTGTGGAGGAGCAGGCTCTCAGCCATTACACAGGAACACAACCAGCACTGTTTCAAACGGTATATTGACGACTGCCTTGGGGTGTCAGTGGGACCAAGGGAAGACTTGTTAAACTTCATCCAACACATGTCTAACTTCCACCCTGCCCTCCGATACACCCATGAAATATCATCCACATCTATTTCCTTCCTGGACCTTTCCATCTCTGTCCACCCAGACTGTTCCAAGCTCTCCACCACTGTCTTTTACAAGCCCACTGACTCCCATGCATATCTCCTGTACAACTCCAGCCCACCCATCCTCCACCAGAAACAGCATACCACACTCTCAGTTCCAAAGGCTCAGACGCATTTGCAGCAGGGAACAAGACTTTGAAAATGAGGCTCAAAGGATGTCCCACCTTCTTCATAGCCCGCCAGTACCCAGAAGATATTGTGCAGAAAGCACTTGAGCGTGCACGCTCTACCAGCCGCACAGAAGCCCTGAGACCAAAAGAAATCGGAGAGGATGAAGACAGCGCTGTCATAGTCATCCCATACCATCCTCACAACCTACCAGTCTGCAGAATCGTGCGTGAAAACTTTAGTCTCCTCCAGCAAGATCCGGACCTCAAACAAATCTTCTCCAAGCCACCGCTGATTGCTTTTCAGAGGGACAAGAACCTGCGTGACATGCTTGTTAGGTCCAAGCTTAGACCACAGGCCACTCAGTCAACCTCACCAGGGTGCAGACCTTGTGGGGACAAAAAATGCAAGACGTGCCCATTCATAGACACTTCAGCTACAGTCGTGGGACCCACTGGCACATTCACGGTGAGGTCCAGTTTCAACTGCCAGTCTAGGGACTTAGTGTACGTCGTGACCTGCACCCTCTGCTCCAAGCTGTATATTGGGGAGACCTACCGCTCATTGCCCGACCGCTTTTCAGAGCACCTGAGGTCGATGAAGCTGGGCTACAACAACCCAGTCGGCCAACATTTTGTTGGCCCGTATCACAGCTTCAGTCATGCAAAGATATTAGCAGTGTGGCAGAACCCAGAGACCGTGCGTACAGAAAGTACATGGAGAGCCTTGTCATCAGCCGCTTGGGCACCACACAGCCAGCTGGGATGAACATCAGGGTCACTGACGTCTAGCTGAGCCAGGGCCCTTCTGCCTTAATCTCTCTGTCCTGTCCCTCTTTAGCCCCTGTTCCTTGTTCTTTCAGTAGGCTAAATAGTCAATATTTCCATTTTTTCCCCCTCCTCCCCCCCCCCCCCCCTTTTTTTTGTGTGTGTGTGTGTGTGTGTGTGTTGGTGTGGGGGGTGGGGGGGGGGGGGTGTGTGTGTGTGTGTGTGTGTGTGTGTGTGTGGCGGGGGTGAGGGTGTCGTGGGTGGGGTGGGGTGGTGGGGGGGGGGGGGGGGTGTGCGGGGTGTGTGTGTGTGTGTGTTGTGTGTTTGTGTGTGAACTGTGTGTGTGTGTGTGTGTGTGTGTGTGTGCTCAATACACCTGAACAGTGGTCAGTGATTTTTTTTTTTTTTTTTTTTTTTTTCCAACTGGATGATTAGATGTTCTCACCCAATTTTCACATGGGCTTTCCTGTCTACACTGTCCCTCTTTCTCTTCTCTTTTGACAACGGGCCTATGGCTTGAAACGTCAGTAACCTATTTTCCAAGGGTTTCAACTACCACCAAAAGGAGATTCTCCTCCAAGTGCTGTAGATTCTCCTCCCAGTGAAGACTCTCTTCTTTCATTCTTTCAATTACCTATTTGTTTTGGAAATATTATGCACCAAAGTATCAAATCAATGTTCAAGAACACTACATGAACTAACAAAATGGGAATTTTTTTTTAAATTACAAAAGAGTATCGTGCAAGTTCAGACTACACTAAGTTTTGTGTCAAAATCTAGTAATGAATATAGTGTTTATGTGCATGTGGTTATGTGTTGTTGATGTTTTGGACTGACCACTATTATCATTATTCTGTATTGTGAAAGCCCACACATTGATCTGAACTTTCACTCCAACTTAGAATATCTTGATCACACAAGTCATTGTCTCTTAGAATATCTTGATCACACAAGTCATTGTCTCTTTAAGTTTGAATTTATTTCAAATGCGTCGGCATTATCTGTGCTGATGTCGAAGTCGTCACTGTCCATTACACAGCACATAAGCCACTGAATCATGATAGACTGTCCTGTTTCACTGTCACTTAGTGTTTTTGCTAATCACACTCAAGACAAGGGTGAAAAAAAAAAAAAAAACCTTAATTTGCCATATTTTGTTGTTTGGTTGTGCTGTGTTGTCCTCCATGCCTCCCCGCCTCCCTTCACTCCCACAATGCTCATTCCAACTCCCGTGTACACAACCCCACCCAGGTTTGTGCTGTCACAGCCCCGGCTCCGCCAGTCTGTAGGGAGCGGTCAGTATTAGGTGTCATGAGAAATCCCAACAGAGGAAATACTGCGCTGTTGCCAAGTTGCTGTTGTTGTCGTACCCTGGCTGAAAGACTCCAGGATCATCCCTGGCTGAAAGACTCTAGGGATCATCCGAAGAGCCGAAGCACTTGAACACTATGGTACAAATGCATCAGCCAGGGATGAGAACATGACGTGTGTTTGACCGTTTTTGATTACCCTGCCACGTGGGCAGCCACACCCCGACTTCGAGAGATTTAGGAGACTGATGGTGATATGCGGAGTTTGTCATGACTGAAGACATAACTATGCTAAGCATAATATTTTGATGGAGCCTTGGTGTTCTAGCCAATGTCAATTGGGTCTGACACAGTCTTAAGCCAAGACGTACTGCCAAGTTACTTCGGCAGTGTTCAAAGGTCACTATTGAGAGGAGTGGAGATTGATTTTATTTTCAGTCAGCATTCCAGTTTCATGATGTGTACTAGTTCAGTTAGTATTTGACCCAAGACTTTTTTTTAATCAGAATGCAGTATACCCTGTTGTAGATGTAAAAGATTTAGGTTTGCGACACAGCATTGCAGTGGTAAGCGCAGTCACAGTAGTGAGAAATTCACCTTGTCTTCTCTCTCGTCCTTCTCTCAGTGACCTTACTCCCACCCCACACCCACCCCACCCACTCCATCCACCATACACAGCCACATCCAGACCTGTCCTGATGCTGCCCCAACACCAGCAGTCCATAGGGAGCAATACACCTCAGGTTTCGAGAGGCAGCCCACCAGAGAAAAAACTCTGCACTGCTTCCAGATTGACTTGTGTGGGTGCCTGCATCTTTTACTCTGTTTGCCTGTTGCAGTTTGACCTTAGGTTATGACCGCCTCTCACACAGCACCAAATTTTAAAGTATGTTTTGGAGGGCATTATTATAGAAAAGTTCCTCTTTGTTTGTCTGCGTGCTGCAGAACATGCTGGAGAAGCCGGAGGAGCGATCAGTGACCCAGGAGTACGCCCTGTCCATGGTGCGCTGCAAGGTGGTCAAACAGCTGGAGCTGCTGGACGCCCGGAAGTGGGAGGACCCTGATTTGGAGGAGGACATCAAGTGGATCAGCGCCAAGCTGGAGACCTCTGTGCAAGACCTGAGGTGGGGTGTGACAGGGCTGAGGGATCTGCTCGACTGAGCACAGTATGCCCACATTCCTCGCAGGTGTTTATGGATAGGGGGATGTGACTGGAGGGTGCGTAAGTCATGGAAGTCCTTGGTTTGGGTGGACGAAAATCCTTGTGTTTGAAAAATGGTCTTTGTGTTGCTGCATTGCAAATGCTTACACATATATTTTTGTGGGGGAGTAAGAAACGCTTTGAGATGTATGAACCCAGTTCTGACTCCATGGCCAAAAGAAACTCAACACTGTGGCCTGGTCTGCCTCAAGGAATGAGTTAAACAACTATGCTAGTATCAGTGAGTCCTGGATAGTTTTTTAATGGTGGAGTTATTAAGGTCAAAATGATGTAGCAAGAGTTTCAGAAAAAATGTCTTTGTGTGAAATAAGTGAATGTTACACAGAAACCTGTGGCTTGCATTTTGTTCTAGAGAAGTGTTCTTTGTCTTGATGTTTGTTTGTCAAGTCTTCATAAGGTTGTTGTGAGGTTCTTAGTTCCCATTACTGGACATGTATGGGAACTCTGGCTCGCTGAAAGCCTCAGCAGTGGTCGCTGGCACCATAGTGGAGCAGATGTCTTGCCAAGATTTTAGGCTTTGAATCTTGAGCAAGTTCTGTGTGTGTTGATATGTTGCAGTTTGTTTGAAGAGTATGTGAGTGAGGTGAAGTCAGGCAACCTTCAGTCCTGTTGATATGTTGCAGTTCGTTCGATGAGTATGTGAGTGAGGTGAAATCGGGCAACCTGGAGTGGAGCCCTGTACACAGGACAGACAGGTTCTGGAGAGAGAATGCCATCCGTCTGAATGACAAGAACTATGAGCTCCTCAAGTCAGTGTCTTTGTGTGTGTGTGTGTGTGTGTGTGTGTGTGTGTGCGTGTGTGTGTGTGTGTGTGTGTGTTTGCAAGGCTTTTTTCTATGTGTTTTAGTTGCCATGACTTTGTATATGTGTGTGTGGGCATGCATGTGCTTGAATGTGTGTATTTGCAAGGCTTTTTCCTGATCACAGTGTGGAAGTGTGTATATGTATGTGCATGTGTTTGTGGGTGGGTGTGTTGTCTGTATATTTTTGTTTACACACGTTATCATCATCTCCATCACACTTGTATGGTCATATCCATCACACATATATGGTGGATGTCTTCACCACAGAGTGTGACCACACAGACTGTATGTGGCAGGATCTTGGTACGGCTGCTGGAGTCTAGCAGAGATGCTCTGGTTCTGTCTGTTGCTGCTCACGACATTGGGGAGTATGTCCGCTACTATCCCAGAGCAAACAGTAAGAGAGTGGTGTTTCTTGGTTTCTGTTGTTGACACTCCTGGATCCTTGTCTTTTTCAGGATTTTAATTGCTGACACTCCTGGATCCTTTTTTCAGGATTTTTTCTTTTTCTGTTCTTTCTTTCTTTCTTTCTTTCTTTTTGGGGAGGGGGGGGGGGGGTCTCATCTTCCGTGTCCTGTCTGTGGCATTACTCCAAACTGCTCGTTCAGCCACCACATGTACAGCCATGCTCAGGCTCATCTTCTTAGAGTCCCCCATCAGGCACCCTATCAGAGGAGACCCTGCCCTGCTGCCAGACCTCTCCTGGTGCCTGTTCTGATCCAAGATGTGACCTTGCCTGCTGTCAGACCTCTCCTTGTGCCTGTTCTGATCCAGGATGTGCAGGACACCACCTACCAAGCCCTCAACAAAAGACACTTGATAAACTGCAGGCCCAGGCGTGGACATGGACAGGAAATCAAAGCTGAGGTCATCACAGGAGCAGGGCATGAACAGCCGTGATTTGAGGCTTTTTTGGTGTGTTGTTCAGTTAGGATAAGGATGGTGATGACGATGTTCTGGTACTCAGTTGTGGTTTGACACTTGATGACAGGGCTGTGCACTGCACTACTTCTCACAGTCTGCTTCAGTGTGAATCAGACCCAAGGTACACAGACTCCTGCCAGCTGAAGTAGGAGGCAAAAGGAGTACGGGGGGAGGGGTTGTCTAGGGTACAGACAATGCTATGACTGTTGCTGTAGGAACTTCACTGCAGCGTCCATTACCAGCGCAGGCTGACAGCTTTTGTTTTCCCGTTCTTGGGAGGCTCTCGTTGGCTTTATCTGTCCACTGTTCTCTGAGTCGTCACATGCTTTCCTATCCTCTATCAAAAAGGTTTGAAGATCCCCAGTTGAAAACTAAGAAAGATGGTGGTCATGCTTTCTGATTGGCCTTCTCTGCCTCGTACTTTGCAAAGCTTGGCCGCCTTTGCATGCTTTCAGAACACTATTAGAAACCTGTATTTATTACTGAGCATTTTAAGCATACTGTTTAGCACATGTGTATACACAATGTATCATTTACTAAGTTAGGTATAAATGATGAATGGTGTTTGAAAGTTCAAATGAGTAATTTACTGCTTGAATTCCACTATATGAATGTTTTCATTTTCATGGTCATTTTAGTATGCTTCATGAAAATATCTGTGCAGCACTTTTAAATCTTATCATGAGATTAATTCTGTGTTGATTTTTCTCACGCTAGTTTGGTACAGAATTATTTACCTCCAAAGCCGATATTTTTTTTAGAACAAACAACTGATTTCTTTATGGTTTCACCATCTAAAAGAGCATAAAATCTACATTTAGAATCTGCTGAAACAAAACAGAAAAAAACATCTGAAAATTACCCACCAGTTAGGCACAGCAAATTTTGATGTGGAATGTTGTTTAACTATGATAGGATGTATTGCCTCTTGATTGTTTATTAGACGGGCATCGTAGCGGATGTTTCCAATGAAGGCGCTGAGTGGTTTTCAGTATCAGTACATTTGCATCCTGGCAGATAATTTCCAATGTAGGCACTGTGTGGTTTTCAGTATCAGTACTTGGCATCCTGGCAGATAATTTCCAATGTAGGCACAGTGTGGTTTTCAGTATCAGTATATTGGCATCCTGGCTGATAATTTACAAGGTAGGCACTGTGTGGTTTGCGATTTCACAGTGCATTGGCATCATAATGGATGTTTCCAATGTTGGCACTGTGTGTTTTTCAGTATTTCTGTGCATTGGTGTCATAGCTGATGATTCTGACGAAGGCACTGTGTTGTTTTCAACATCATCATGCATGTGCACTTCTGGGTAATGTCTAATCAGCTACCTTTGTGCATTGGGTATGTGAAACAGGTTTGGGAGGGGGGGCAGGTGGGATTAGTGGAATGGGGTGAGGGGTTATAAAGGACGGGATATGTATGAGAGGTGTTAGTGATACTGGCAGATGTTGTTGCCAGTGTGCAGAGTGTGTGTGATTTGGTCCTGTTGACAGCATCATAGAGCAGCTGGGAGCCAAGCAGCTGGTGATGCAGTACCTGACTCACCCTGACCCCAACGTGCGCTATGAGGCTCTGCTGGCCGTCCAGAAACTGATGGTCCACAACTGGTAGGTCATTCTTCAGTGCCCCTTCTCTTTCACCCCCTCCCCTGGCCCCACCCTTTACTTTTGAGGCTCTGCTGGTCATCCAGACTGATGGTCACAACTGGTACATCTTACCCTTGTTTCCTTGCCCTTATACCACTTGCCCTGATCAATATGCATCATAGGCTTTGCTTACCATCCAGAAACTGATTGTCTGCTACTGATCTATCATTCCCTGTGTCTTACTTCCTTGCGGTTTTGTACACGAAACAATGATGTGTAGAATACTGACATCGGGAATGGTAGGTTAGTGGGATCTCTCTTGAGACATGGTGGGAGCAGACAGTTTGCAGCTTTGCGCATCATAGAGAGACATGGTGGGAGCAGACAGTTTGCAGCTTTGCGCATCATACATACAGTTGCTGCTGATCAGTGTGTGGACTTAAAGTTCATGAGGGTCAGTGTCGCATGGTTTAGGTCGTGCTGTCCAGAGGGGGCGTGTGCTCATGCTGGCGCTGTGTGACCAGGCAGATATTGTCTCCAGTAGCGGGCTTAGGGTAGATCAGAGTGAGCACTTCTGAACTCCCGAGTTGATTTGCCAGCAGTGAAACGTCCACTCTGAACAGTAGCTTGACATCAGTCTGTTGTTGCTGGTGTTAGTCCTCAGCCTGCATACTACACACAGGACATTGTTTCACCCTGTCATTTGAACGACTAGTACACAGATCTTTTGATCTTAAGTTTAGTGGATTGGAGAGACCAAATCAGGCTAACAAAAGTCACCTTGTGTGAGATTCAAATCACAGATTCAGGATTCTTGTGCTTCATAGATGAGGGTGTCATCCGCTAAGCCATCTTTAAATACCCTCTCCCTACCCTCATACCCTCTCCAGCACAAACACTTCCACCCTTGCACCACCACCACTTCACCCACCCACCTCCACCCCAGCTTCCAGAGAGTTAGCAGTTCTGTTGGCAAGATGCTGCATTTTTGTACTAATTTCTCCATTGATGATTAAAAGCTTGAAGCTTTTTTCCTCCCGGCACTTTGGTTTTGTTTCATTTGTACCCTTTGCTGGCTGCTTTATGGGTGCGGTGCTGTTGAATTCTTATTTTAACCCTTGGTGGTGAGAACACCACGGTGTTGTGGACTGTGGTGTGTCTCTGTTTGGTGCCAGGAGTGCAGACGCAGCCGACCATGTCTCCCTGGTGAGTTCTGGTCCAGTGGACGGGGGACTTGGGAGCAGGCAATACAAATGGATCTGCCTTGGGAGGGGGGGGATGGTTCCCTCATGCAGCTAGTGAAGAGTTTTCATATCGATAATATATTTTCTTGGTTTCGTGTTCCCATTTTCTTCATTTTCAGCCTCACCCCCCCTCCACCCCCCACCCCCCAAATCTTTGCCAAGTCATTACTATGATGACAGAGGAGTTGTTGGCCTACACTGGTGTTCCCCCCACTATTAGATTGTTCGTCTGTGTATTTGTCTGACTTTATTCAAGTTTAAAAGGCTGTGCCAGTCTTGAATAAAAGTTACTCTGTGTTAGGTTTTCTTATGGGAGCAAAACTTACCCTACTTGTTTACTGTTTATTGTTTACTGTTCCCTGCCTCATTTTATTTTAAAAGCTTGAAGGTTAAGAGTGCATGTGTGTTCCCTGGCTTATTGAATCAGCGTAACATTATTTCAGTCAGGCATTCGTCTTCTCAGACTTACCAGTTCATCGTTTTATTCATTATGCCAGACATACATGCTGTTTCCTTGTTCATTGACTGATCCTTACATTGATCATGTCATACATAGGTGTTTGTTCCCTAGCTTATTGCCACGTCATATTGATTAGGCCAGAGGTACTTGTCTGTTCCCATGATTATTGACTACTCATCCTATTGATTATGTTATATACAGATACCTGTTCCATGCTTTTATTGTCTCAGTATATTGATTATATCAGAGATACATGCCTGCTCCTTATCTTATTGACTCAGATCATATGAGACATGTATGTATGTTCCCCAGTTTATTACCTCGTGTTAATGATTTTGCCAGATTTACAGCTTTTGATCTTCTAACTACCACTTTTTTTTTAACTTGACATTTCTGCAGCTACAGAGTGAAATTCTAACAACTTTAATCGAGTTAATTTCAGAGTGAGGTGTCTGCAGGCAGAATTCAAAACAGATATGAAAAGGACTTCTAAGTAACTCTGCCAGTTATAAACAAATTATAAGACCAAACAGGAAGCATTTCAACCTCTTAGGTCTTCTTCCATCTCGTGCTGAATTTGACAAGATAAGTGATCGCTCGTTCTTCGTTTTCATGGTCCTGAATGTTGTTTATCTTGCCTGAAGAAGACCTAAGAGGTTGAAACACGTCGTGTTTTGTCTTGTAATTTGTTTGACCATGTTAACCAGCAGAGTTACTTAAAATTCTTTTGATAACTTTAATTGAACTTTTAAAACTAGAGTATTTTGAAAAAAGAAATATCAAACAAAATACTGCTTGTCTAAATCACCCCAAAGTCTTTATGAAAATCCAATGACCACTTGGCCTTCATTTAAAAAAATTGGAAATCCCATTGGTAACCTCAGCACTGAGTCCCCTCTTCCTGATCATCTCACAAATTGCTATTGAAGTGCATGTAGACTTGTGTGTTAAGTCTTCAGGGCTGTCGTCACTGTTGCTATTGATTCCACAACGCTTGGGCCTCTGAATTATTAGAAATTGTTTGATTGCACAGTTACCGGCGCTGTCACTTATAGTCGCACTTGACAAGCTGATTGTTTTTTTTTTTTCTAAGTCAGATCGCAGGACTTTACAATGATAGCCACTTTCTCATCAGCTGATTGTTTTTATTTTCTAAGTCAGATCGCAGGACTTTACCAATGATAGCCACTTTCTCATTAGCTGATTGTTTTTATTTTCTAAGTCAGATCGCAGGACTTTACAAACGGTAGCCACTTTCTCATCAGCTGATTGTTTTTATTTTCTAAGTCAGATCGCAGGACTTTACAAACGGTAGCCACTTTCTCATCAGCGGTTGTCCTTAAATGATGTGTTGTCTGAATGGTCAAAGCTTCCTGAATAACTGGCTCAAGAACAAATTGGAGAGTCACCCTGAGTGGCCAGTACAGGATGGAGGGGTACTTCAGTGCTGATGGAAAGGTAGTATATATATGGCAAAACTGTTGTTTAATGATTAACCTCCTCTGGGAACCAGGTCACATGCTATTTTGAATCAACATTAAAACCTCCCTAAAGGTCAGAACAGTAGAAAATCAATGCGGCAAGGACTGAAGGTTTCTCTGTTGATTAGTTTCTTTCTGTTTGAGGTGAGTGATTTACCTGAAGGAGATATGTTGGCGTGGCAAGTGCTAGAGACAACTGCGTGGAGATTGTGCAGTTGATGTTCAAAAGAAGAGAAAAGTCCTCTATGTAGTCTCTCATTCTTTGACATGAATGGAGAATCACCCATTCAGTCATTGATTCCAACATTTTTACATATGCGTATGAATGTTATTTCTTATCATTTCCTTAACCAAATGAAGCATGGGGGTGTGGTGACTGACGCATGAACACACTGAGTTATATGTGAGTGTTCATCACAGCCTTTGGTGAGCAGTGGGAAATGGTCACTGCAGCCTGTCACTTCTCCAAGTGCATGCTGGTTATTTTTCTGTTTCCATCAGTCATCATGACAGCACCCTCTGGAAGGAAATGTTCAGTGACACTGGTTCCAGTCATTGTCGCCAGTTAGACACGCAGTTGGTGACGTCCTGCAGTTCTGAGGCAGCAACAGAACAGGCTAGATGTGGCTATGTCCAGGGTGGCTGGAATACTGCAGCTCTGAGGCAGCAACAAAACAGGCTAGATGTGGCTATGTGCAGGATGGCTGGAATACTGCAGCTCTGAGGCAGCAACAAAACAGGCTAGATGTGGCTATGTGCTGGGTGGCTGGAATACTGCAGTCCTGAGGCTGCAACAGAACAGTCTAGATGTGGCTGTGTCCAGGGGGCTGGAATAAGTAGCATGGGAGTAAAGGTACTGGGGGGGGGGCTCAAAACTTGGAAAAGCCAAAAATCAGCAACAATAAAAACAAAAAGAAATAAAAGAACCGATGTATGGACAAGAAGGCTAACGGACAGTCACAAAGGTGTGTGTGTGTTTTGTTTTGCTTTTGTTGTGTGTAGTTGTTGTTTTCACGAGGCCCATTCAGGCTTTCAAAGGGCAGGGTATGGCATGTTAAGGTACCGGTCATGTTACACTGACCTCACTGGGACCGAGTATGATATATTCCCCAAGTGCAGTGAACTGCAGTGGCCGTGATAGTCTAGTGGTTAGGACCTCATGTTATGAACTGCAGTATCAGAAGTGCCTGCCTTTTTCTCCACCTGCTGCTATAAGGGATTTGTGTTGCCTTTCCGTGTGTTTTGGCTGTTGATTACTGAAGGAGAGATGACTATGAGAGTGAATGCTCTACAGGTGAGTATGGACTTTGGACATGATTCATTGCACGGGTCCTCTTCATTTTTTTCACCTGTGACTTGACAGAGTGCAGGCCATTTTGTTTTCTAGTTGTGCTGTGTTAGTTGATCTGATTGCCCGTTGCTTTGAGAGTTGATGAGTGAGCTACATTTTGCGTGAAAAAGCCAGTGATTCGATGAAAGGAGTATTTCAGTTTTACTGACTGCATTTGGGATTGCAGTTTGATGGATGTGTTGAATTTGTTTAATAATGGAAGGTTTGCCAGTGGTAGTGTGTGTGTGTGCATGTGTGTGTGTGTGTGTGTGTGTGTGTGTGTGTGTGTGATTTTTTTGTCTCTATCACTTTGTTTGTTTATGTCTATTTATAGACTGGTACAAATGCATTTGTATATGAATATTATGAACACACACACACACACTCACACACACACACACACACACACACACACACACACACACACACACACACACACACGGTCGAGACAACACTTTCACTCATAATGCCCAGTTACTGAGTGGAACCCCACATATCACACCTGAAAACCCTGAAAGAAAGACATTACCTTGTATCAACACACACAGCTTACAAACAGAAAGGCATGGACAAAAAAAACATTTCATGAGAGGACAGAAAATAAAGAACATAAGTGTGATCAAAAAGATGTATGCAAAAGATACAAACGGTGAAGTGAATAACATTTACACAATAACCATCTCTCGTTACACCAGACAAAATCTACGTAAACTATGTCCAAGGGAAATGCTTTGCTGAGATGGCAACCCTGTCGCAACATATATCCAGGATGGCATTTGACATGAAAGGACAGCAGTTGCACCACATGCAGGAAGCATAACCTCTTCCTCTATGTCAAAGACCCAAGGAAGTGAAACGGAAAAATGCCACTGCCGATGCACAGCAAGTTTTCTGTTTATTCAAAACATTTTCTGGACTGAAGAGTTGGCCAACTGGCAGTGCACTTATCACATACGGTATCTCTTGATATGTGTCTTACAACCATGGCCATTTTGGGTTAAACTGTCCAGCTCTTCATACACACACACACACACACACACACACACACACACACACACACACACACACACACAGAGAGTACTTTTTTTTGAAAAATGCAAGTTAGCAAACATAAGTAAGCAACAGCAACATTCACAGTACTTTTATTATGTTTGTCGTTTATTATGTTTGGGGGGGGGGGGGGGGGGGGGGGGAATGTATGTAACAGAAAAAAAAAGAACAAAAAATCACAGACATTGTGTATTCATTTCATCGTTTGCATCTTTGTTCAGGTTTCATCTCAAGTTTGCTTGTTCAGTTATGAATGGCATGGAACACTGTGTTTGTGTTTGGAGTTTTGGAACATTTGAAGTTCCTCTGGAATTGAGTGTCAGGCCTGAGGAGTGCTTAAAGGAGAGAATCCATGGCACCTTTCAATATTGACCTCCATGGAATCTGTGTTGGGAAAGAAATACAAGAGCACAAAAAAGGAAACTAGTTGCAGAGTGAGGGGACTGCATGCGGGAAATGTTAACAAATTTTAAGATTTATTTGTAAGGCTGGGCCGAAAAACAGACAAACGAATCACAGACAAAACACGACGCGTTTCGACCTCTTAGGTCTTCTTCAGCAAGATACACAACACTCAGGACAGCGAATATGAACGAGCAGTCACTCAGCTTCATCCAAATCGCTGCAAGATGGGCGTTTGAATCATAATGACACTTTCCAGAGAGAAAAAAATGTTTCTGAAATTAGGGGATTGTTGTGCAGTAGACTGAATGAAAACCTTGTTCGGAGATGTTCCACCATGCATAGATGAACAGGTTTTCATCGGATTGAATATTTGTATTGAAACATCTGTGCCTGGAATTGACTGTGAAAAAATGACAGCCTCGATGTGCCCCTGTGTGTTGGCTGGGCTGTACAGAGCATGAAATCAGTTGAAATGAAAGGGAGGTTAGAGTCATACAGACACAGAAGAAACTGCTACAGAAAAACAGATGTTTACAGGCAGGAAGGGAGGGGGGGGGGGGGGGGGGATGGGAGGTGAATGTAGTGCACAGATGAAGAGGAAACTGTTTCAGATAAAAGCAAGTCTTCGACATGAAAGGGAATCTTGATTCAGGGGAGTCTCTTCATTTGGAAATTTTGCTGTGTTCTGTTCGCACAGGTAGCTTTGGATGTTTAGTTGGGTTGTTTCAATATCATTCTGGTCAGTTTTAAGATAGAAGTTAACAAGATTACAAAGTGCAGTCCGGAGGAGTGATCTTGCAAGTAAGTTTTAAAAAGAAAGGTTTTTAGTTCTGTAAGACAGTCCAGACAGATTACAGGACAAAAACAGTACAAAATTCTCTCTGTAAGTGTCTAATCTCTCTCTCTCTCTGTCTCTCTCTCTCTCTCTCTCTCTCTCTCTCTCTCTCTCTCTCTCTCTCTCTCGCTGTGTCTCGTGTACACCTACACAAACTTACACATACAAAAAAATATGCATGCACACACACACACACACACATGCACACTCTCACATGCACGTGTGCACACACACACACACACACACACACACACACACACACACACACACACACACATATTCATTTTCCCCCCTCTTGTTCCAAGCAATGTCACCCTCCCATTTTTGAACACCATCATACCCCCCCCCCCCCCCCCCCCCCCGCACCTTTATCTCATTGTGTTATGAATTGCCAATAATTGTTCTCTCCTCTTCCGTGGTTAGATATCAGTCAACAGGATCCATGCATGAATACAGGTTGATCCCACTCAGTTGATGTCAAACCTGTTAAAGCCTACTGCATCATGTATTAAAGTCACATGTGCCTTTGTAGTCATAATTTCTTTTGTTGAAGTTTTGTACCAAAGTGCACTTTCATCATCGCTCTAAAAGAATGGTAGAAGTCTGGTGACAAAATCTCATGCCATTGGTTTGAAGTAATGCATATATATTTATTTTTTTTGCCTAAGAAAAGAATCTCGCACAAATGGACAAAGCATTCACATGCTTCCAAGTGATTGCAGTACCAGTATTTGACACATGTTTTGTTTTATGTTGCACAACTTTTTAAAACTTCTTCTTCTTCTTCTTCAGCATTCCAGTGTCTGTTAGTGTGTGAATTCGTTTTACCCAGTTGGGATACTCAAACTATACTCGAGAGTATAGACAGTTCACTCTGACTTCGTTTAGAGCAGAAATTTGTGGGAAGAGGTTGTGGAAAAAGGAAGATAAAAGATATGGTAGACAGAAAGGACAGTAGACGACAGTACAGCAAAGGAGGAGACAGAGTTACTGAGAGCAAAAGGAAAGGGGACGTTACTAGCACAGAATGTCCAGAAGGAGGGGGAACTATTTGTACAAAAGACCTCCCGGTATCCCCACGGGGTTTTTAAAACATAAGTTCAAGTCCCATAACCTTGCGGCTGTAGGGGCAGTGAACTGTTAACAGATTCGCTGTGTCCAGGGCACAGCATCAAGGAAAGGGTGTCGATCCCTTTGCTTCCACTGCCTCCTGTAAACTGAATCAGGTACCCATTCACTGATGGGTGGTCACAGAGGGTTTTCAAGCTATGAAAATGTTTGAGTGTTTCGAACTCGTGATTGTTGGCTCCACCACCAAACGCTGTGACCATTTGACACTTGGCCGCTCTGTTGTACAACTACATGGTCACAGTGAATACCACTTTGGACCATTCAGTTTCTCTTCCTATGGAGAGTGCTTCACAATGAGATGGTGACATCACTGCCTACCACTCCATCCCCAATCCTTTTTTTTTCCCCCCAGTCCTGAATTTGTGTAATTGTGTGAATGAATGACCTGTGAGTTGATTTTAACGTGGTGACAGCCCTGATATGGCCCTTTGCGGTCGGCTGGGCTATAAGCAACATTATCTTATCTTATCCTGAATTTGTTGATTTTATCAGAATAGGTGTCGCTATATAATTTTCCTGAGGACAATTTCATCATTGTCAGGGGTTCTGGTATATGCACTAACTGCATGTTGCTCGTAGGATCTTTGTGTATTGTCCCATCGGTCATCCTAGAGACTAGGTTTCATACCACTGCTTTAGGTTGAGTGCAAAACAGAAAAAAATTAAGTCCTATCGGAAAATGGAATCAGGGATCTCAAATTCTCTGGCTGTTGACTAGGTTGCCTGTCCACAAATGTCTCTTTGGTGTTTGTCTGCGTCTGTCTGTGTGTTGTTTGTATCTGTGTGTCTGCCTGTGTGTTGGTTTGTATGTGTCTTGTGTGTGTACAGACACACCGCAGGCTTTCCATTTCTCTCTTGCTCATGCAAGCACTTGTGCACACACAGACGGGAGGTTTTGCAAGCGCACACATCCTCAGTTAATGACTGATCCTTGTGTTTTTCTGTCCACAGGGAATACCTAGGAAAGAAAATAACAACGGAAGACCATCAGCCCAAATCGTTGGTGTCCGACCCCAAAGCATGAAACGGATCAAGTAGGGAGCACTCAGTCAGTCTTCATTCTGTAGCATGAAACTGTTGCTGGAGATCATGTTTGTCTGCAAACCTTTTGTCACATTTTCTCTGGTAGATCCTTCATTCCACATACATGCCAGACGCATGTGAATTTTGTACGACAAAAGCCAATTATGAGATGAAGAAAAACAGGCTATGCATATCAAAACAAAAGCGAGGGTCTGCTATAGTGCATGAATGTACCTTAGAATGAACTGGGTTAGCAGTTTGGAATCA